>CM064331.1:16028404-16103404 GCA_032595735.1 Pelochelys cantorii | reverse complement strand
ACAACCTCAGAGTAGCATCTGAAGCTCCATGGGGGAAGAAACTCATCAGAGTAGATTAGCAGCCTCGCTTTATGGAATAAATGGATGGTCTAAAACAAGGATTATACATTAAGACAGGAAGCTGAAAACTGTAGCTGCAGTGTAAGCTATCATTTGGATTGTCAATATGCAGGGGAGGGGTAAAGCAAAGAAAGACCTTCTGGGATAAGGTTTTAGCAAAAGAGATGGTCCTGACCTTGGGCTTATCAACATTTTTCTGCGAAAACCTTTTGTTCCAATGGAAAATTGGATTTTTCATAAAACAGTTTTTCTTTTCATGGAAAGAGCCTTCTTTCCTTTAACATTTTGCCCGAGAAAACTGAAACATTTGAAAACTAAAAACTTATGGTCATAATGTGGCTGTTTATTGGTTTGGTTTGGTGCCAAAAGAATGACATTTTCTGACCAGCTCTCACCTGGGCCACAGATTTCAGATTCAGGCTGGACATGAGAAGGTTTTGATATATTGCGTTAAGGATACAGAGACTAGTCAAGAAGCCCCACCCCAAACTCTAGGCTTGACTCTCCAGTACCCTACACTTTTTGTGATCATTTACACCTGTGCAAAGTGGGCGTAAAACACTACCAGTTCAGCGTTGTAGCATTTTACATGCATTTTGCCTAGGTGTGAATGACTAGACAAGAAACAGAGCAATAAGGAACCAGGCCCTCTAACTTCCGTGTAGTTCAGGGATTGCTCAGAAAGGGTCTTTGTATCAGCCAATGGCCTCTACTTAGCATCCTTTCAGATACTAGACAGGAAGGGAATCCATGATAAAATTAGAACATTGCCTCAGCTGGGTCAACAATGCCATGTTTCACTCATGAGCAGCCTCTCGTTCATAACCCAAAGGTCTGAAAGCACCAGGAACATCCAATACAGACAGATCGAAGAGCAGCAGATTAGCATGGGGGTAATAGACTTGTGAAGGTCAAATCCTGGTTACACTAGGAATATAAACTAAGCCACTGTATCTTTTTGGTTCATCAGAATGGTGACTACACAGAGTGGTGAGATTTTCCAAAACACCCAGTGCTGACCTAACTCTGTTCCTGCTGAAGTCCATGGGAGTTTTGGAGCAGACTTAGGCCAACGCTGTGTGGTTTCGAAAATCCTGCCAGTAATGTTACATATGGGTTAAACTTGGTGATGAAGCCTTACTTCAGATTTCTGGTTCCCTTTCATTAACATGTAGGTTTGTGTGTTCAATTTGGTTTTGTTATTTAATTCTCTTGCTTCCATTTCAATAGTGCTACAGATGTGTGACTATTGTTTTGCAATTCCTCATCAGAGCATTTAATAATTTTCACTCCAGATTCAGACAGTCCCATGACACAAAAGCTACATTGCTACTGATTTTGAAGCTGACGTACCCACAGACACATTTGTAACTTTTCTCATGTGAGCAGTCCCAGTGTCCTGAATGGGGATCCTCACATGAGTGAATGCATGTTGGCCACTCTATGTGCTGTTATTATTGGTCAATTTACTGCTGCTTCCTTTTTTTGATATTGCTCTTCAAATGGCAGCACTGACCAGATTTAATATGTGCTTTGCAGGGTCTTATGCACAGCTGGCTTCAGTGTTGTCAGTCTGATGTTTTACTTTTGTTTCTCCTGTGAACGGTTTTCCTTGACTAGTTCTCTGTAATATATTACAGGAAACTGCCTTTTTCCCCTTGGGCAGATTACTAGGCAGCGCAGTGTTGCTTTAGATAGTTATATAGATTACATTTGTCCTTGAACTCATCAACCCAGGTTAAATGCCACAAAACAAAACAAACAAAACCACCTCACCCAAAACCAGAAGTTGTTATATTCCTGGCATCTTGTTTTCAACATTTCAATCAGATGCAATGGTGTTAACTCCAGGTGATTTTGAATATTGCTTGATGTTGAGTTAATTATATTGGATCTGATTTCCCTTTCAGTTACTAGATATCTCATTGATTCCCTTGCAATTATAGCAGTGTAGAAACAGTAGAAATGAGGAATAAAAACAGGTATCAGGTATCTTGTATCTTCGCTTTTGCCAAACCTCTCTTGCCTGTTAGAAGGCAGTAGAAGTACACAAATTATTCTGTGACCATGAAAGCATGTACAGGGTGAACCTCTCTCATTTGTCACTCTCTGGTCCGGCAACATCTGTGGTCTGGCATGATTTTAGTTAGCTGGATGTCCACTTATCATGGGTGTGTCCAAGTTTTCTGCAGTCCCATAAAGTTTGTTTACAGCTACCAGTCCTGGAAATGTTTAATGCTGTTAGACAGAATTGACCTCCCAGGGTTCGGCACCAGTCAACTCTCAAGGGTGCCAGACTAGACAGCTTCAACCTGTAGAAAGATTCTCATCTTTCTTTTTGCCTTTTTGTGTGGCAAGAGTGGTGCAAAGTGGGCAATATTTGGCCTGCTAGAATTCCCCTGCAAAAGGGAACTTCTCAACTGGTGTCATCCTCTTTTCGCAATCCTAGCCAAGTGGGCATGCTGAAGGTAGTGAGAGGCTGGGACAGATTGTGACTGCACTGTAGCCATGGAGGAAAGTCTATGACACCAGCTGGCGTAGGTTAAAATAACCCCAGGAAAGCTTCCACATTGGATAGTGGACTAGAAAATATATGTTCAATATGACAAAATTCACATTCTGGAGCAAGTTTATATTCTGAAATGTCCTGATTTTTGAGGACCTGTATGTCTCATAAGATTAATGGTGCATGAGTATGCATTTTGCATTTAGTTTTCTAAGGAATTTTCAAGGGGTGCAGGAGCCAGGAGAAAAAAAAAAAAGGAGACAAATCAATTGCACATATTATAAACTTGGCCAGCTAATGTTACTCTCCTACCTCTGCATCTATCTGATTTCTACATCTTAAGTTTCTTACTCCACAGCTATTTGCTCATTCAGCTTGAGCATCTCACAAGCTCCTCTGGCTTTTGAACAATAGTGCTATTATTGTACCCCAATCCTGCAAACACTGGTACATGGGAATAATTACTTTTGTGAGTAGTCCGATTGACTTGAATTGGATGACTCAGAGGAGTAAAGTTACTCGTGTGTATCAGTGTTTGCGGACTGGGCACTTAACTAGCTGCAAGCACATGCGCTGTGCATCAGTTTTTAACTCCATGAACACTAAAAAATTTAGTTATGTTCAATACATAATTTTCAAATGCCCTTAGTTCGGGGAATTTTATTTTTAAACCAAGGAAAAGTACCAGTCCCACAGGAATACTTTGTCAACACTGGTTCAGACTTCAGCTATTTCTGCTGTAATCCCATTTTGTTGTTGTTTCCTAAAAATGGCTAGAATATTTTACTAAGAGAAATGTATGTATATTTTTCTACAGTCTCCTCTAACTAAAACACAGATGTCATGAGCAGCACTTGATATAAAATGAATAACAATTATATCCAATTAACAACATGGCATCATTACAACTATACTCTGATCGTCAATATTGTACATTATTAAGAGCTAATTTTAATAAAAATAAAAAATAGCTAGCTACCTAGCTTATTGTTGGACATACACAAATATCATTCCATGTGTTTTATGTTCAAGAATGTTGTGAAAATAAAATTATAATGGAAACTGTTTTGTTATCTTAATGGCAGTGGTCACTATTAGCAATTGTTTTAATAATAATTGATATTATTTAGTCTGGTGTTAACAATATAATAATGTATTGGTATTGTATTTTAATTATCTGCATAATTCCAAATTATTAAGAGCATTTTAAAAAAGGCTTTCTGTGATTTTTAATATTTTTCACCGTTAGCAACTCAGAAATATCCAAATAGTCCTTTTGCTAATTTTTTTCTCTGTATAATAAAAACAGTAAAATTCTATTATCCATGAAGTTTCCCATCACTGCACATTTCCATGTTTCCCCATTCATTTTTATTGAAGTCAAGCGGCAGTCCAAGAGAGACCTGCATTTCCCACGAAACAGGGCAGACATCCTTTAACCTGTGTGTATCACTTTGTGAGGGAGATATGATCTCTGTGTTCACTACAAGACCACAGTTTTGTTAAGAGCTAAAAAAGACATGGACTCATTTTCCCTTAAAGCTGCTGCTTCTAAACTAGTAGTGTACCAAAGCCGTCACTGCTGAGAACCAAAGGTCATGTTGAGAAAAATGAAACCATATATGAATAGAATAGGGTTCTGAAGCCTCACCGACAAATTCATTTTGAGCTTCATGCTATCTCTAGGAAGGTGAGTGTATATGAAGAGTCTCCAGAGGAATGTTAACAAATATCTCTGGAACGCTAACGTTAGTACTGCCGCAGCATCTTAAACTTAACAGCCTGATATACAATATTGAATATGAATTTGTATTAGCAAGAGATTAGATCCTGTTTTATATTATGCTATCTGCATCCCACCTTAAATTAGGAGTGACTGTCAATATGTTGCAACATGTAAAACATCCATACATATTCATTTATCAGATTCTTTGCAAGGCATTTCTCAATTATGCTTCTAAGGAGGCAAAGAAAGCTTGTGCTTTAAGGCAGACTTTTCAAAGCCTTCATCTTCACTATTTTCAAAGCCTTCATCTTCACTATCTACCCATATTTCGGAGTGCATTTTAAAAGAATGCATATTCATGTTCTGGAAATTGAAATACAGCTGCAAGAAAGAAATATTTATATTTCAAGTAAAATTGGTAATAAATTTTGAAATAAAAACAAAATAGTTTTGCAAACAGAACATTTTTCACTTTTTGCTTGGCATAGCTTCACTAATTTAGCTTTATATAAATGTAGCCCTTTTCAGGGAAACTGCTGTTGGCTCAGCAAGCTGAAATGGTAGGTTTTAGGGTCAGTAGAAAACTATTCACTATCATAATGGAAAGATTTGTAAGGGTATACAGTGGACAATGAAATCTAATGGCCAGAGTATGAACTCCTAACTATTGATCAGTTTTTCATGGGAATATTCCTGTTCATTTCAATGGGCTGGCTCACCAGTGTAACAAGGGGTTTATAATCGGTCCACTAAACCAGTGTTTCTCAACCAGTGGTACGAGTACCCTTAGGGGTACTAGAGAGAAGTCTGGGGGGGTACATCAACACAATTGAAACTTGGAAAAAAACCTGAATTTTTGTTTCAAATTTTACAGCGCTTTATTATTTTTGTACTTTTTATACCAAAAAATGTCATTGCCCACCTGGCTATGATTAAGTTGTTTAAACAAATGTGTTGCAAAAGTAGAAAAAAAAATTGTGTGTCTGAAAACTGTAGGTACTGGGGGTACTTACCTTTTTTTTTTTTTTTAAAAGAAGGGGATACTTATAATTTTTTTTGAAAAAGGGGTACTTTATAAAAAAGGTTGAGAAACACTGCATTAAACAATAAGCACCATGGTTTGCAATATTTTCAGTTGCCTTTATAAAAATAACAACCATTATATATTTTTTAAATGGAATCATGTTTATGAAATACTTTCCTTTGAACAAATTATCTTCTAAAATGCATAAGTTTTGTGCCAGTGTAACTCCACTGACTCCATAGTTATATGGGTCTGAGAGGAGAAGCTGTCTCTTTATTACCGGGCTTATGGTTTGAGTACAGTTATTGGTGACTATTTATGATGACCCACATTTTCAAATGAAATTCATGATTTTTGGGACCTCAGTTTTTGGGAACTCCATTTGAGACACCTTAGAGGGGCCTGATTATCAGAGGACAAGTGTTCACTATGATCTGAACATCAGTCGAAAAAAATTAATTTTGAAAATGTAGATTCATATGTTTAGATAGTATACTGATCGGTACCTTGGAGGCCATAGATGGGGGTGGGGGAGGGGGGGAGAGAAATTAATAGACTTTAAAGACAAAAAGGGCATTTTTTCATTTGCAGACGCCTAAAAAATTTCAAATAGAGGTGCAGACCCTTTTAGAAGTCTTAGACATAATTGGTGGATCCTCTTGAAATCTGCAGATGATAGTTTGTAAATCACTGCAGTAATTAATTTCCCTCGCTGTTAAAATGTGTGCCTTATTGCTAGATTAAATTCGTCTAGCTTCAGCTTCTAAACCTTGGAAATCATTATGCTTTTTTCTGTAAATTAAAGAGCCATCAACTTATCAGAAATTTCTTCCCAATGTAAGTACTTGGATACCCTGATCAAATCCCCTCTTAACATTTGCTTGGATAAACTAAATACTGTACATAGACCTTAAGTCTCTCACTGTAAAGTTTTCCTGACTTCAGAAGAGTCTTGTAACTCTTTTCTGAAACCTTACCAATTGTTCAACTTTTTGGGGCTCTCTAATCCACTATATATTTGAGAGAGTTTGTCTGTGAGTGAGTGAGTTTCTGTGGGTTTTGCCCATGAAAGCTCATGATACCACCTACATGTTTTGTGAGTCTTTAAGGTGCTACTAGACTATTTGTTGTTTTTTAAGTTTTTCCAGTTACAGATTAACTCGGCTACCCCTGTGAAGCATTTTTCCTCCTAAACAGTAAGAGCTAGGACCGCCAAATTGGATATACAGCTTCCTCTTATCGTAACTTAAAGGAGCATAAGGCTTTGGTTCTGCCAGGACAAGGGGTTGTGCCTGGAATGGAATCATTTCTCATAACTCTCAAAGGGAGGACTCTGTCTGCAGAGACAGTTATAGTCTATAATGACCATGGGGAGTGGTGTGGGGGGAGGCAGCAAGGGGCCAGAGATGGGGACCAGGACAGCTATAACCCCATTGGGGCAGCAGGGGGGCTGCAAGCTGTTGCAGTGAGAGTGTGCTGGTGTAGTCCTGTCTTCAGGGCAGCCTGCATACTGAACTCCTCATCCTCAGACCCACTCTAGAGCAAGGATTTAACTGAAGAAAAACAAAAATTATTTGAGTTAAGGACCTGAGCAACACTGGGTAAATCTTCTAGTGATGTTTACAGAGATAATATAACCACTCTGCTCCTACTTCATATAACCTTGCTTACACAAGCAAGTACTGTGTTTACACTCTTAGGCAGACTTTACCAGTAATTATTTTATATCCAGATCATTTACAAAAATAATTGAATAGAATTGGGTCAAGAAGGGATCCCTGTGAGAAACTTGTAGAAATACTGCCATTGGATGATGATTCCCTATTTACATTTACTATATGAGAGCTACCAGTTAACCAGTTTTTAATTCATTTGACATTGGCTATATTGATTTTTGTATCGTATTAATTATTTTTTATCTCAGTGTCTCATAATATTCTGTCAAATGTCTTACAAACATCTAAACATAAAATGTCATCACGATTATCTTATCAACCAAACTTGAAGGGAAAAACAATAACACATTTGTTTGACAAGACCTATTTCCCATAAAAGCCATGTTGGTTGGCATTAATAATGCTGCAATACTTTAATTATTTACCAGTTTTATCCTATATCAAACTTTTCATCATTTTGTCCAGGACAGGTATCAGGCTAACCTGCCTATAGTTACCTAGGTCACACCATTTACCTTTTTTTTTTTTTACATGGTGGCAAAACATTAGCCTTTTCCAGTCCTCTGGAACTTAGGCAGATTGAGGGGAAATGACTTATAAAGTCTACGACTATTTTTATGTATGTCCAAATGATTTTTTTATAAAGAAAAATTGTTTTTCAAGTACATCCCTACTATTCAAGCCCACACATTCTGAGCATGAACATTCATTTTCCATTGCTCTGTCACTGTTTTCTGATGTCTGATCTGTACTGAAACTAGAAAAACGAAACGGGTAACAACTAAACCATCAGGAAATAAATGTTTAATAATGTTGCCCTACCTGTTCCTCTCTGTCATAAGACCATAAAAGGGGGAGCAAATTATTCTAAAAGACACAATGATTTTTAGGTGCAGCAACTCGGTTGCATTCTCCAGAAGTATTCAGGACCCAACAGGTTTGAAAACTGGGAAGGGAAGATGGCCACACAGTCAGGAAAAGGTCCCTGTTCCATGAATTTAAGGCTAACTTAAGCAGACAGGAGAACCCAAAAGATGAGCCTAACTACTCCCCCCGTGTCATCACTTTCAGTAGGTTTAGGTGGGAAGCGACTGTAATGCATCCCTCTACCTTTACTCTAACACCTAGGCTTTTTGTAAATAAAATGCCATGTGCATCTTGGGACATATAGTTCAGCCAAGGAACTCAAATTTTAGGGGAGAACTGGGGCACAAAGCACCCAACCTACAACTCCTGTTGGGCGACACTGCACTGTTGAAAGATTCATACTGAAATAAGTTGACAGTAAACATTTTGGTTGAGTTCACCGGAGTCAAACAGGTGAAACCAACCTAGGCATAGGTCCACCTGACACCTAATGAGGTGGTGGCATTGTTTTGTTTGTACTACACTTCATCTTTTTCTCCCTTCATTCTTTCCTTCCCACTGTCTCTTCACAAAATAATTTCCTTTATTATTTCCTAAATCAGATTTCATTCATTCATTAAGAATCTCTGCTGGCTTTAACTCTTTTCCTTAGGCCATTTCATTTTAGAAAGGGAGTGGGAAGACAAGAGAGCCAAAGTGAGACTGTAAAATCTAAGCTGAGCAAAACACGAAAACAAAATGTTTTAGCTCACTTCATTTCATAGTTCTGTTTCATGGCTGGTCAAACTGTTTGCATGACAAATGAGGCCTCGACATGAAAAATTCTAGGAAAACACTGTGGCAGGACAGGTCTCATTCCTGGCCATTTTACCTTCACTTCTATTTTCTTTCTTCCTCTCACACTTTTTCTTTAATCCTCTTCCCGTAAAAAACAAAAACAAATGTGGACTTAGTAGTTTTTGCTTCAGACATCGTATCACTAATGTATCATATGTGCTGTGTTTCTAAGAGAAGGTACTTTAATTGCACCTAGCCTGGGACTTGGGCTAACTGGGTTTAATTCTCTGCTCCACCACAGATTTCTACTGTGACCTTGAATAATGATTCTGTTGCTCTGTGCCTCAGTTCCCTATCCATAAAATGTGGATAACAACACTGTTTGGCCTCATGGGTATAATGAGGGATTCAGATACTCTGAAAGTGAGGGATATATATGTACTATGCATAGATATATTTTGACAGGGTCTTGTGGTTAATACACAGAACTGGCAATTCCCATTTGCATACCAGGAACTCTAGTCTGCAAGTGTTGAAGAAGGAGTCTTTCCACTGACTTCTCAGAAAAAAGCTGCCATTAGGATTGCCAGATGGTTTAACAAAAAATACTGAACTCCTCCCCCCCCCCAAAAAAACCCAGGAAAAAATTCTGTTGAGGAAAAAAAAGGCGGAGACCAAAGTTGTTGAGAAAAAAGGACCCCGAGACCCTGAGAGTTGTAAGCAAAAAATAAAAAATTTTGTGCAGTCCCACTGAATATTTTTACCGGCCAGGAGGCGAAAATACTGGACTGTCCAGTTCAGTACCAGACACCTAGCAATCCTAGCTGCCATCCTATTTATTTCTAGAGATTCTATAGAAGACAAGAGACACAGAGGCTATGTCTAGACTGCCACTTTTTTTTGGAAAAAGATACGCAAATTGCGCTCCACACTTTGTGTACCTTTTCCTGATTGTTTTTTCAGAAAAGGCTTTTCTGAAATTTGGCCTGTCTACACTGGGCCAAATTTCAGAAAAACCTCCTCTTTCCGGAGAGCCCTTCTTCCTTGCGAAACGAGGAAGACAGGGCTTCCGAAAGAGCATGTCTGCAAAAAATGTCAGAAGACGCCATGGAGTCTAGACATAGCCAGACACAGAATAGATATTTGGTGGGCTGAGAGTATAGAACGAAGGAGATGTAATAGAGAATATGATAGACAATGAAATCTTTGCACGTCTCTTTGCTAAAATACTCTAAATAATAATGGGAAATAATAATTTGACTTTTATAACTTCTTTCACCCAAATGTTTCAATGTTCTTTACTAATGTTAATTCGGTACCACAATAACACTTGGTCTATAAACAAATACGGTGTTCATTGGATTTTGATAGTTCAGTTCACAGAGACATTTCTATTGGTTTTAGGCCTTGTTTGCAAGTGTTGGGCATAAATATACCGAAGAGTGAACTCTTTAACAGAAAAAACAAAAAACAACAAATAGTTCTGCAGCACCAGCTACATTTTTTGTTAGTCGCGAAGGTGCTGCAAGACTATTTGTTAGTGTTTAAGTTTTTTTAGTTAGGGTATGTCTACACATCAAAGTTAATTCAAAATAACAGGTGTTATTTTGAATTAACTTTAATAGCGTCTATACAGGCAAACCGCTATTTCAAAATAAAATCGAAATAGCGGGGTGCTTAATTCGAATTAGTTAAACCTAATTCTATGAGGAATAACGCCAAATTCGAAATAGCTAATTCAAAATAAGCGTTGTGTAGATGCTTATTTCAAAATAGGGGGTCTCCAGCCCTTCCCAGGGAGCCCTGGTGGCCACTCTGGGCCAAACCAGGAAAACTCCTCTCCTCTCTCCCAGCCCCGGATCCCTTAAAGGGGTAGACTCTGACCACACTGCATGTGCCAGCTACAGGCCTGCAAGCACAGAGTCAGCAGTCACTGACCCTGACACAGTGGTCCCAAGATGAGCCGGGCAGCCAGATCCAGCCAGCCCTCCACCGCCCAGTCCCCCAGCTCCCAAAAGCCAGCCAGGGGCCGGAGAAGGCGGGTGCCATCCTGGACTAGTGCGGAGATCATGGACCTCACTGAGGTTTGGGGGGAGGCCTCCACCGTCCATGACCTCCACACTAGGTGGAGGAATGTGGCCGTCTACAGCTGCCACCATAGACACTAAAGGCCACATGCGCACCCAAGAACAGGTGCGCATGAAAATTAAAGAATTGAGGCAGGGATATGCCAGGGTCACACGGGGCAGCTCCCCAACAGGGGCACACACCTGCCCCTATTTCGAGGCCCTGGACCGCATCCTGGGGGGCGGGACGGTCCGTGCCAGCCTAGGGGGCAGTGAACTGGGAGCAGAGGGCCCTGACTAGGGTGCGGAGGAGGAGCCGCTATGGAGGGTGCCACAGAGGGTGCCACGCCGGCTGGACTCCCAAGCTGTCCCAGCAGAGTTGTCTGGGGAGGCCACACCATGTAAGTGCCATCACTGTCCCCTTCCTGGGGGGGAATGGGGGGGAGGGAAACCAGGGACCACGCGCGTGGGCCTTGCTTACCGCGGGTCACACAGCAACCTGTGCCCGTGCTGTGCCACCCCGAGGCAGGTGGCTCCAGCTGCGTGCCACACAGGGCCGTGGTCTGATAGCCACACGTGTGTGTGAAAAGACCTGACATGCTCCTGACCCCGGGATGGGACACAGCAGGATGCCCTCCCTTCACAAGCCCCCTCTACACAGAGGCATAGGACATCTCCCCCCCACCTCAGCCACACTATACACAGCACAGAGGCATGGGTGCAGTCTCGGGGCAGCTCCCACTCCCAGGGATAGCTGGACATTCCGACCATGGCCTCTGGGCAAGCACATCGGCTCTGATGGTGCAGGGCACGGTCATCCTCACCTCGCAGAGGGGGGCTGGGCTTCACCCACTGTGTCCCCAGGGAGAACTGACCACTTCTATTCTGTCTCCACAGCCGCACCAGCTGCATGTGCAGGGCGCACCACCCCGCCCGGGACATCCTCCTGCACCCGCGGGCTCAGCAGGTCCACCACAACACTGCAGGGTTACCGAGACCAGCAGCTGGGGGCCCTGCGAGCCCTGCACCACACTATGGAGCAGTGGGCGCAGGACGAACGGGAGTTCCGGTGGGAGCCGCTTGCCCAGGGTCATGCCATCTGTGCCCATCTGCAGACCCTGGTGCAGAGCATGTGGCCTCATGCCGCTCCAGCGCCTGCTGCCTCCCCAGCTCCTGCTCCTCCTCCCAGTCCTTCTCTCCCTTCCACCTCTCCCTCCTCCTCAATCTCCACCCCCCTCACCTCATCCTCCACACCCTCCTCCCCATCCCCCCGGGGACGCCGAGGCCCCTGTACCTGCCGTGCTGGGAGACAGTTGGCCCAGCGAGACCCTCACCCCTGAGCTTCCCCTCCCCCTTCTTCCCCTTGCTTCCCCCTTCCAACTCCCTCCTTCCAGTTTTCTCCCTCCACTCTCCCACCTCTTTTCCCCAGTCTCCCCATAGTTTCATTCCCCCCCCCAGTTTTGTTAAATAAAGAGAGTTGATATTTTTGAAAATACATGTATTTTATTTGACATTAGGAAGGGGGGCTAGTGAGGGATACGAGGAAGGACGTGAGGGAGGAATGAGGCACAAGCCCCCAGTGGGGCAGACCAGGGAGGCTCTGAGTGTTCCTCAGGGTGGACGCTCTCCCACAGGGCCTCCTGGATACTGACAGCCCCCCGATGGACCTCCTGGATGGCAGCCTGCAGCAAGCGTAGCCAGGCTGATAGCAACACATCCACAAGAAGCACCAGAGTGCCCAGGGGCAGCTCTGGCTCCATGTTGCAGAGTCCTATGGTGTCCCGAGTGAGGGCAACCAGGACACTCCGAGACACAAATGCTTTGCTGTCCCACAGCGAGGCAGACAAGCAAGCAGGGACACCTGAGAACTGGCTGCCCAGGGGTGGGGAGAGGGGGTGTCCCTTTAGCACAGGCCTCAGATAGCCTCAGGGAACAGCCACACAAAGACACTCCTTACCTGATGCCCTAACCCTGACCTGGTTCCGGCCGGCCTTAAATCCGAATCAGTATCCACTCAGGGTATGTCTACACTACAGCACTAATTCGAACTAACTTAGTTCGAATTAGTTAATTCGAACTAAGCTAATTCGAATTAGTGCATCTAGACCTAAAAACTAATTCGAATTAGTGTTTTGGTAATTCGAACTAGCATATCCACATTGAGTGGACCCTGAACCGAAGTTAAGGCTGGCCGGAACCAGTGCCAGCAGGGCATCAGGTTAGGACTTAGAGCGTGGAGCTGCTGCCTCAGGCTAGCCGAGGGCTGTGCTTAAAGGGACCCGACCCCCACCCCGGACAGACAGTTCTCAGGGTTCCCCGCTTGCTTGTCTACCTCGATGAGGGACAGCAAAGCAGTCCTGTCTTCGAGTGCCCTGAGTGCCCACACTTGGCACATCACAGCACTCGGCCATCAGCCCGGCTGCACTTGCCACAGGCTGCCATCCGGGGGCTGTCAGGATCCAGGAGGCCCTGCAAGAGGGCTTCCACCCCGAGGAGCCCGCAGAGCCACCCCAGTCCTCCCCATCGGGGGCTCGTGCCCCAGTCCTCCCTCACCTCCTTCCACTTACCCCTCCCCAGCCCCCCTTCCTGATGTAAAAAATAAAGGACATGTATGTTCAAAAATAGAAACTCTATTTATTTAACAAAACTGGGGGTGGGGGGATTAACCTCTGGAGAGACTGGGAAAAGGAGGTGGGAGAGGGGAAGAGAGAGGGTGGGAGAGGGGAGGTGGAAACATGGGAGGAGGGAGCTGGAAGGGGGAAGCCAGGGGAAGAAGGAGGAGGGGAAGTCTAAAACTATAGTACACCATATCTTCAGTACTGTGTACAGATGTGGTCTCCTCACCTCAAAAAAGATATTTTGGCCTTGGAAAGGGTTCAGAAAAGGGCAACTACAATGATTAGCGGTTTGGAACAGGTCCCATATAAAGAGAGGCTAAAGAGACTGGGACTTTTCAGCTTAGAAAAGAGGAGACTGAGGGGGGATATGATAAAGGTCTATAAAAGCATGAGTGGTATGGAGAGGATGAATAAAGAAAAGTTCTTCATTAGTTCCCATAATAGAAGAACTAGAGGACACCAAATGAAATGAATGGACAGCAGGTTTAAAACTAATAAGCGAAAGTTCTTCTTCACACAGCACATTGCCACAGGAGGCTGTGAAGGCTAGAATTATAACAGAGTTTAAAGAGAAGTTAGATAAATTCATGGAGGTTGGGTCCATGGAGTGCTATTAGCCAGGGGGTAGGAACGGTGTCCCTGGCCTCTGTTTGTGGAAGGCTGGAGATGGATGGCTTGAGACAAATCGCTTGGTCATTGTCTTCGGTCCATCCCCTCCAGGGTACCTGGTGTTGGCTGCTGTCGGCAGACAGGCTACTGGGCTAGATGGACCTTTGGTCTGACGCAGTATGGCCGTTCTTATATTCTTATGTTCTAAACTCAGGGCTCAGGATCGGGGGTGTCACTGGACCAACTTGATTTTCATGCAAACCTGCTCCTGGGTTCGCATGTGACCTCTGGTGGCCAGGCTTGCAGCCATGCGGCTGTTGATGGCCGCGTTCCTGTGGCTAGTGCGGAGATCGTGGACGTTGGAAGCCTCCCCCCAAACCTCGATGAGGTCCATGATCTCCACGCTCAACCGGGCGGGCGACCGTCTCTTGTGGCCCCGGGCAAGCTCCTGGAAGCCGCCAGCCTGGTCCTGGGAAGAGGCGGAGGGCTGGGTGGCAGCAGGTGGCTGGCTCATGCCATGCCAGGTGCAGGGTCTGCTGGCTGGGTGCTGGCAGGCTTGCAACTGGCACAAGCACTGTGGCCAGACCGTGCCCCTTTAAGGGCTCCGGGGCCGGGAGGGGGGCAGAAGGGTTTCCTTGGTTTGGCCCAGAGTGGCCACCAGGGCAAGCTGGGAAAGGCTAGCCTCCAGCTAGTTCGAATTAAGTGGCTACACAACCCTTAATTCGAACTACTTAATTCGAACTAGGCGTTACTCCTCGTAGAATGAGGTTTACCTAGTTCGAATTAAGCGCTCCGCTAGTTCAATTTAAATTCGAACTAGCGGTTTGTATGTGTAGCCCCTCTTAAAGTTAATTCGAACTAACGGCTGTTAGTTCGAATTAACTTTGTAGTGTAGACATACCCTCATTGTGGACGCGGTATTTCGAAATAGCAAAAAGCTATTTCGAAATGCATTTTGTGTCGATGCGTTATTTCGAAATAAATTATTTTGAATTAACTATTTCGAAATAAGATATTTGAAAATAACGCTGTAGCGTAGACATACCCTTACAGACTAACATGGCTATATCTCTGAGCCCTTTAACAGAGCCATTTGTACTAAGCAAGTATCAGCATAAATATGGAGATTCTGGTCCAAATTGGCCCTTTCCATTTTAGACAGAAGAAAGGAAGGGGGCATGAATACCAGCCAAAAGTGGTTGTCTGGAACATAAGTGATGGGATGTGTGAGCAGTAGCATTCTCCCAAACTCTGACACCACACCAGCCCCTCCACATGAACATTGTACCATCAGAGCTGCATGGACTTGGGTAGGAATTGGCACTGGGAGGAGGTCCAAGCCATCATTTGCTGCATCAGCCTGATATCTGACATTGTGATGTCCCACTGTGCAAAACTCATAACACTGCCTCAGCGAAGAGGAAGAGAAGCTGGCTCAATAGTCATGAAGGCTAGTTTGTTTGGAGGCATGCTAGTAGAAATGAAGGAGAGGCCAATTTGTGATCAACGGAATTTGGAATGCCCCAGACTTTTGTCAATACCAGGGTCAGGTGGAGCTGGAGCAGAAAGGTTTTTGCAGAATTTAAACTTACATATATTTTTTTAAAGGTTTCTTATCCTAATGAATGTGAAAACACCCTTCCAAACCCAAGTTATTCAGGACTGTATTTCTGAGTCTGAAAGACAAAAGACAAAGAGAATGGCTCCTCCCATTCAGGTCAATGGGTGTTTACTCAGAAACCTGATGATGATATTTACTTGTAACGTTGTAAACTAACTTGACTGGTGCTCATCGATCTACTCTGAAACTGTGTGTGGAGTGCAAGTAGAATACCACCAGATTGTTTTTCTTAATCATACACAAATATAAGTGCTCAGAAATCTTTGGGATTTCCCTTTGGATCTCAGGCCATCTGATGTCTGAAAGACCTCTTCCTGCTCCGGGAATGGGCGCATAAACCCCGACCTGCAGATGGTGTGATTTAACAAGAGTAATCTGAATTAGATTTTTGAATTATACTCTTCCTGTATAAATGGACACAGGTCCACTGATGTCTCTTGGTCTTTGGGCTTCCAAGATCTTATTACGGAACATGATGCATCTCATTTACTTGATTCTGTTGGAATCTTCTGTTTCCCTATTATCATGTCTTCCTCTGTGGATGTTCCCTGTCAGCCTTTTTTAAGAGTGCTCTTTCTAACTGTAGGCAACTTGCCAATCAACTAGGTTCTCTTCACCAATAAGCACTTGAACTCCTAGTCCCCAATTAGTTTTTTCCCCACCCCATTCAGGATTAATATCCAAAGGCTCAGAATCTGGTAAAAAGCAAATTATTCCACTTCAACAGGAGTGCCTCAAAAATTATTTGGAGGTTTAGTCTCTGAAGTCCACTAAATGATTAGCAGCCGTAGCATACACATAAGACTAAAGACTAACAGATAATAAAGTTACTAAACTAAAGCAAACCTGCCATGTGGTTTGATTTCTATTTGAGGACTGTACACAACTAATATAGAGCAGTAATACTAAAACACTATTCAGTAAAACCCTGAGCAGTTACCATTTACAGTATATCATAGTCAGATGACAGCAGGAATGGTGGGAGTTCATTATAGGGACCATGAATTGTTGGAGGTAATTTAGATTACAATTTAAAGTTTAATTTAAAAATCTATCAACAAATGTGAAAGTGCTCGGGGAACATTTTAAAATGCACTTTAATCTCACCAGCACAAATAGCTTTTCAGAGCCCTAAACATCATCACCTGGAAAAACAGTAAAACTTTACTGCATCTTTAATTAAATTACTAACACAAAGGATAATTAACTTTTTTATTTTTCTTTTATTCATGCCATTGTTTCCCTTCTGAGTCAATATCTTCAAGCTGCAGGAAGAGGATGTTATGAAGAAGTTTACAGCCAGCATATTCCTCCAGGATATTATTGCATCTAGCAGATGAAATGCATTACACGCACACACAGTGAAACACACGCACACTCAGCGGAGGTACTGGAGACTAAGTTGCTCACCAAAGCATGTAAGAAGCCTAGCTTAAAAAAAGAAAGAGAGAGAGAGAGGAGGAATCAATCAGCCAGCCAGCCAGCTGTAAATGGAAGGCAGTCACCACACTTCTGTAGCATGTACTGATGTGGCCATATTGCATGTACCTTCAGGCAATCAAGAAATCAGAACCAGCTTGTGCCATACCAGCCAATAACAAAGATGAAGCAATCAGTTTGGACCCTATGTTTAAATTGGTTTCTAAGACCCCATCATTTCTTGCCACACCCCTATTCTTGAAGAGGAAGGACTCATACAGCAGACACATCATCCGACTTTGGATTCATTCCTAGAACTGCAGTTTCGCTTCCCAAGGGACGGTGCAAACATTGGGTCAAATTCAGTGAAACTCCCTTAAATTGACCTATTTTATTTTCATCTGACTTTTTTTGAGTCCTTTTGGGACACTGACTCAGAAAAACTTCCCTATTCAGCAAAGCACTTAAATACATGATTGAATGTGAGCAAATTATTTGACACCATTGGCTTTAATGTAATGCGATTGCTTAAATACTAGCAAGTGTTTAAGTTCTTAGCTGAATTAGAAACTTAGAAACATTCTTGGGCTTGATTTGGCAGGTGAGAAATAGACACAGAGCAGGAAGAGTGCTGCAAAATGTTTGCAACAAAACCCCAGTGCAAGGGATGTTTGTGTGTGGTGGTTTCAGTACAAACTGGGGATAGAGTCTCACAATAGTCAATGATCTTATAAAGTTTGAGAACCAAGTTCATAAAAAAAACTGAAATCAGGCATGTTTCACTCATTATGACTAATGATGATGTGACTGTTTGGTTTCTCTCCCCAAGGACAACTAATCCTCCTTGAGAGCCTCATCCAAGCAAAGGAAGTACAATTTGTCTCACTTTCCTTAATTATTAATTTTTTTTTTTTTAACTAAAGAGCAGAATTTTCTACAAGGTGCTTGGGGTTTTAATTGCCCAACTCCCATTAAAACCAGTGAGAAAAGGTCAAAGACATTTCTACCCCACTTACTGGAAGTTCAGGAATTACTGTCATACCCTGTAAAATGAGAAGGGAAGATGTAGAAGGATTAAAAAAAACCCAAGAATATTGATTTCATCCAAGACAGAGTCGTTAGCCTAACGCTATATAACAATGATATTTTCTATCTTATAGGATGAAATTCATCCCTCTTCAAAGGGACAACTCAGGGCCACTGCACTATGTGTCTCCTAATTACATTTTTAAAGCAGGGCTTAAGTAGGTCTCTAAGTGCTGCATACATACTCAGATAATGGTGGCAATGTGAAATCCTAATAAACAACATGGGTGGGGGGGTATAAGGCAGGTGAAGGCAATGCCTTTCTAAACTGCCAGCTCTGCCCCCACCCACATTTTTCCCCCCAGCCTCTGCTCCATTCAGCATGCCCCACCCCCCTGTCTCGTCTGGGTTTCAGCCCCACTGAGGCTGGGGCCGGCCCCAAGCCCTCTGAGGGCTGGGGAAGCTGAGGCCAGGTGCTACCTGCATTCTGGAGTCAGGGGGGCCAACTGCCATGCCCTCCGGAGCCAGAGGCCCTCCTTCCCCATGCTCTAAGGAAGGCTGGGGCTGTGAGCCATCCCCCTCCCCCACTGTGTTCCCACTGGGGCTGGGGCTGAGGGCTGGGCCACCTGTCCTCTCTCCCTCCTTCCACTCCCGCCAGTTGGGGCTGTGTGCGACCCACTGAGGGAGGGGTGGCCTGCCTGTAGAGTGGGGAGAAGCACTTGACTCCCACATGCCCCTGGGCAGAAGAGGCAGGGCTGAGGGTTTGCCTCCCCAAGCCCTAGGTTCAAGCAGTGCCCATACTATAGAGTTTGTTCTGGCTCTCTGCACAGCACAAGACTCTTTAAAAGAAACACATATGCTTTTAAACTCTCTCTTGGTCACCAGTCCTGTAAATACTTAACGTTCTGTGCCTTATTGTTCCCCATTGAAGGCTCTGAGAACAATCATACATTAGCACTTTGTACAGCCACTCAGGAGAGATTCAAATGCCACCCACCTGATTTGCAGCACACTCATAGCTGGGTTTTTTTTTTCCTACTGGTGGTACACATTCACACAGGCCTTGGTGCACATAAAAATGTATTCCACACATGGATGGAAAAAATGAGAGGGGACATTGATTAGCACATGGGTAAGAACTAAAGCCTGCTCCTATTATTGAAAAGCGTGAGTCCTGTTTTGACTCACTGAGATACAAGCTACAAAGACAGATTAATGAGTAAACATTAATAGTTAAATATTGGACTCTGATGGGAGTGGCTTTCTGTAAAAAGGAAAGTGTAAATTCTCACTAGATGGATAAAAAATAAAAATACAGTAAAGGCGCATGTATTTATACCAAAGTATGTATCATTTTAATTAAAATCAATCAGTTTTTATGTGGACAGCTATTGCATTTCTGGAGACGTATGTGTGTAAGACACAGACTCACCGATAAAGGATTTAAACAATCCTTTAGCTTCCTGATAGCTAATCTGAAATGCATCTTTTTTGGCCAAAGCATTCCATTTTACTTAAGGAAACATAGTAGGTAGGGGGGAATGTTGACCACAGAAGACAAGGCTCTTAATTCCTTTCAAATAAAATGAGCGGGCATGACCCTGTGCCATCACAGAAGAGAAAGAGCTGCCTGTGAGTATTAAACTTTAGTGCTTTGGCTGCTTAATTATTGGTTAATCTAGCAAATTAGCATGCTTCATTTAATTCTAATTAGGAAAATTAATAGGCAGGGAATAAAGATTTAAATAGACTGGCACAAAACAAAACTGAGTCTTAAACTACTCTTGGAAATCAGAGGGCTTAAAAAAAATACAATCTCCCCAGCCTGCACATGTCCCTTCTCCCCAACACAGTTATCTTTATTGGCAAGGGGTAGGTCAAATGGGCAATTTTACAATCCTCTGGGCCTGATCCTCAGATGGTGTGAGTCAACATAGCTCAGTGGAGCTACACAGATTGCATCAGCTAAGGATCTGGTTGGTTGTTTTTTTCTCTGTGTGTGTAGCTAAGGGACAAAAGGAAGAGGTCATTATATTTGGAGGTTGGGGGCAGGTTCTCCTCTTCTGAAGGGGATACATGACAGGGTGGGAGATTATTCTATTATTTTTATCTCTCTCTCTCTATTTTTTTTAAAGCGCACATGGGGGTGGGGGATAATTTAGTGGCAACATCGTCCTCTGGAGGTACACACCATTCATGTTAAGTGATGCCTTAAGTCATGGAATTGTAAATTATTTTATTCCTTCCTCAGTCTGATGCCTTCTTTATTTTCTCTCTCCTGGTGAAGCTTTGGGGGATGAAGACATGCTACTTTTCCACTTCACCAGCTGGCTGGCTTCCATTCTTGCCGCCCCCAAATGTTACAGACTGATTTGCATGGTGTGTTTGTCTTTGCTAATCAAGCCGCGTACTCTGACAAGTCCTACGACATTGGACATGGCTGTTCTTCTAATTAAGGTGCTAATTGAATTAAATGGCTGCAGTAATGAGCAGATGAGCAGCATAAAAAGTAAAGAGTCAGATAGGCCAATTAACAAAAGAGCGGAGCATAATTATAACATTTAAAATACATGCAGCTCTGCACCAATATTGTTAATTGTTACAGGGGAATTTATGATAATTGGCTCAACAAACAGGCATGCAGGCTTAACCTAAGATGAAGCCTGTAATTAAAAAAAAAATGATATTCAACACAAAATGCAGAGCTGGGATAATTAACACTTGATTTACATAAAAGATGTTTGTTGAGTAAGGCAATACGCAGAGTGAACACCATGCTAAATACAAATATTACTCCTCTATGGCATTTAGTGTCAGCCAAACACAGAAGGCATTCAGAAAAGGAGTCAAGCTTATTCCAGAGGCAGGTGGATCCAACAGCAACCAGGGCCAGGTTCAATATCTAGGAGTTCCTTCACATCAATATAAGACAAAAATGGCTTTAGCCCTTACCCAGTAACCTGGGACATTTACGCACCACCCTGGGTGCCTCTGAGGGGCAATACTTCCCTGCTCACAAGCACAGAGTCTGAGTGTAGAAAAGAAACTTAAAAGGAGTGATGCAAATCAGCATTAATTTAGGAAAACACCACAAACAGGGTTCATAAACATAAACCACGAATAACCGCCACCGCAATGTTCCCTCTAATTTTTTCCCTCCATGTGCGGATTTTTTCCATCCACGTGCGGAATAATTTGTTTATGTTCACCAAGGCATGTGGGAATGTGCACCACCAACAGAAACAAAACCTAACTGTGGATGCTCTGCTAATCAGTTGGGCGGCATTTGAATCTCACCTGGGCAGTTGCACAAGCACACGGCTAACAGAGAACACCAACACCCATGTATGTTGGGAAGTATCCTTTCCCTTCAGAAACACAAAAAGTCCCTTTTAGGTGCCTGACCCTTTTCTGCATCCTACTCCCAGTTGCTGTTCTAGGACAGTGGAGACCCAAACTTCAGGGGTGCATCTGCAAAGTTCTCTGGGGGTATAAAGAGACATCTTACTCACAATGCAGTTCAGTCACTTGCTCTTTGCCTGCCACTCTGCTGGCTGCTTGCTGGCCCCTCCTGCCAGACACCTGCTTGCTGTTCCCGCCGCTGTCTACTCATGGCCCTCACTGTGCCTCTCCACCAGCTGCCCTGCCGGCCACTCATCTCACCTCTCTGCCACCACCCTGCTGGACGCTCATTGTGCTTCTCTGTCTCACCAGCCACTTGTTCACCAGCTCTCAGTCACCTTCTGCTGCCACCTGCCTCTCTGCTGTGACCTTTGCACACCTGTTAGTCATGTTCAGCTCTTTGCAGCCAGGGCAGAAACACAGTCCCAGCACAAATGATTTCAGCTCTGACTGAGCAATTAAAATAATAAAGAGGCTCCCAATGAAGCCTATTTAGCCCTATTCTGTGAGCAGCGGGGAGGAACAGGTTGATGCAGTCTAGAAAGGACCCCTGTGTGCAGCAGTGTTCCCTGTGATTTTTTCCCCACACCTGAGCAGCATGAATTTTCTTATGTGTACCAGTGTGGAGGGGACATGTGGCACCAACATGACGTGCAACACCTCACCTTCATATTGGTGCACATAACATTCATGAGGTGGGAGTGGGGCAAATGGACTCTGAGTACAGGAAGGGGCTGGGGCAGAGGGTTGGAGTACAAGGTTTCTGGGGGTGCAGGCTCTGGGGTGGGGCCGAGGATGAGGGGTTTGGAATGAAAGATCAGGGTCCAGGTTTGGGGAGGTGGTCTAAGGGTGGGGTTGAGGTCCAGGAGTGAATACAGTCTCTCGGATGGGGGTATTGACACACGTTTAGGCTTTGAAGAAGGTGCTCAGAGCTGGGGGGTTCAAGAGGAGTTGGGACTTTGGCTTATCTGGATGGCTCCCTGCTGGGGCGGTGGGAAGGGAATCCCTCCTGCCAGCCCTGGCAGTTTCAGGGGTAGGGGAGAGAGATCGAAGCTGCATGGCTGCACAGCTTAGGGGGAACTTACGTGTCCAGCCTCCTGGCTAGTATACCTGTCTCCACTCCTCTTCCTTTCACAGAGGTCTGACATTTGACCTCCTGCTTTAACAAGGTTCTTTTAAAGTGACCCTCTCATTTGGGGACAAGTTAAGCACAGTCCTGCTTTTCTGTATGCCCACAATAATTACAGCTTTGGTAACCATATTTCACTACCCCAACATCCAGTACTAAGGTGATTTGTTCCCAACACCTACATGGAGAGTCAGGCTGAGATCTGGATGTCAGTATCTTGATTTCTTAAAGGAACCCATTATTTTTATAACGGCCAATTATTACGTAGCATGAAAAAATATGTATGTTACTTCAGAGAGACAATCAGAAAGAACTGGGGTGGCATGTCATGTGTGTCACAGTACATAGAATCACAGGGTTAAACAGAAGGCAAAAGTTCTAATGCCTGTATCTTGTATGTGAGTTATTGTTGGACATCTAATAGCTCCTACATCTATCAAAACAGTCACTGCACCACCAGTGATCAGAATGGGCCAAATCCATTCTTACTACATCTACATGACCATTGGTAGAGAAAAGCAATCAGACTAAATCCTGATATGCACAAGATGTGAATGGGACAAAAGAAAAAAAAATGTTAAGACATCTCTCCATGCACCATCCCAATCCAGAAACCAGGTTATTGATGACAGAGAATTTTGGCTTGGACATTAAAATGTGCTTGACACTAAAACATGCTTGGCACTTTATTAACACTATAGAATAACACTGGTCCTTCTCTCAACCTTAGATGCTGCTTGAAATGCTTAAGGCCCTAATACTGAAAAGACTTAAATACATACCTAGATTTGAGCACAGTTTCTCCAATTGAACTTAATGGGACTAATTGTGAATGCAAAACTAGGCATTCACCATGATTTTCAGAACCATGGTCTAATTTTGCATCACTTTTAGAATATTGTCCCATGAATATATTAATGTCTGGGGCAAAAAAGTCTTCTTTAAATTACGTCAGCAATGCTTGCTGGCTGAACCAATGTACCTACATATCTCCATTGCTTCTCCTTGCAGATGCTTTATTGAAGGTAGCAAAATACCAATAAAAGGTTTTTCTTTTTCAGTAGCTGTAAACTTTTGTTAGTATCTTATAACTCTTGCTAAACCAAAATATCTAAATGCAATTTCATACTGTAGATGAAATTTGGAACTTATAACTGATCCAATGAATGTGGTTATTTTTTTTTCCTGCTGAACAGGATATCTGAGAGCAAAGATCCCCACAAATGTATTTGTTATTCAGAAAACTATAATAACTCTATAAACTTGCATACAATTCTCTGCTAGGTTTTCTTATTCACTATTTATGCAATATTGTTGAGTTGTGATTAATATTTTACCAGTCACATGGTCTAGCTTACGTACTTACATAGCCTCCTAACACCTCACAGTCTTTAATGTATTTCTTCTCACAACATCCCTGAGGCAGGGGAATGCTATTATTCCTATTTTACAGATCAGCACTGAGCACAGAGAGGCTAAGGCCACATCTATACTAACAGGAAAATTGACGCTGCGGCAGACAATCTTCTGGCGTTCGATTTAATGGGTCTAATAAAGACCCGCTAAATCAAATGCTGAGGCCACTCCCTTCCACCACGGTACTCCTTGTTGTTGTGAGGAGTAAGGGAAGTCAACAGAAGTGTTTCTCTCATCAACCTCCTGCTGTGGGAACGGTGCCAAAGTTATTCACATAGCTGGAATTGCATACCTTAAGCCAATCTTCCCCCATGATATGGCCGTGGCCTTAGTGACTTGGCCAAGGTGATACAAGAAGCATATGAAAGAGCAGAGAACTGATCCTGGAATGTCTTTAACCACTGGACCATGCTCCCTTTATATGCGTATAAATCTTAAACCCACTTTCAGCAAAGATTCATGCCATTGTTATTTTCATCCTACCCAACAGTGTGCTAGATGTTTAGACAGATAAAGCATACATAGATCCTACTCCAAAGGGCTTGCAATCTGATTGTAGAAGTGACAGAACATATAAGAAGCAGTTCATTGCAAAGGGGGAAGGGCGGAGTTGCCTTACAACTGGTCAGTTTATTGAATTCCTGTCCCACAGGAAATTCTGATATTTCCTGAATCAGGATGAAAACTCAAAGCAGCAGCAGTTGTCATGGAATGGAAAGTTCTACAAAAATGTGTTTCAGAAAGGTCAAAATGTTTCATTGTAATAGTTGCAATCCAAATAAGGCATTTTTGGCATTCCTGGGCTGAAACATCTTGTCTTGGTTTGTGAAACCAAATGTGGAAACATTTGGTTGTGTCTCAGCTTGTTATTAAGATGCATCCTCTTGAGCTGCTGCAGTGCATCAAGGAATTTGTAGTTCAGGTGTCTCATGCCCCTTATTCTTCTCCTCTATCAATGGCTACATCTATACTGCAGAGTTTTTGCGCAAAAACTTGCAGAGCATCCACACTACCAGTGCGTTCTTGAGCAAGAAAAAGTATAGTAAATGGTAAGAACACAGGGCTTTTTGCACAAGAGTTATTCCTCTTTCTATGAGGAATAAGCCTTTTTGTGCAAGAGCTCTTGTGCAAAAAGGCATGTTTGGACGGGTAACCAGGGTTTCTTGCACAGGAAACCCCTATAGCTAAAATGGCCATTAGAAGCTTTCTTGCACAAGAGAGCATCCACACTGCCATGGACGCTCTTTCACAAAAGCACATCTCTTGCACAAAAGCACATGGCAGTGTGGACACACTCTTGCTCAAGAACTTTTTGCGCAAAAAGTTCTTGTGCAAGAAGTTTGTAGTGTAGACAAAGCCAACTGGGTTGTCCATCTGAGCAGCATCTGTCATGCACCAGGAGAGTTTAACCAGAGAAGAGGTCATAGTGCATCCTGGGAGATGTAGTCCAGGTAAGCATCCCAGCATGCGGAATTGGAGGCATGAAGCTCCCATGACAACTCCCATGAGGCACTAGGGTGGCTCAAGCAGGCTTAATGTCAAACTGGGCCAAAACAAAATGTTCTGATTCAGTTAAAAAAAACCCAAAACTTTTGTTCTGGGACAACCTAACCCCAAACTGAATATTTAATTTTTATTTTCTGAAAAGAAAATTGGAAAGTTATGGCAAAAGCAACATTTTCCTATGGAAAATGTCTATTTGGTAGAAACTACATTTACTGCTAAAAAAAAATTGAAAAAAAAATCCTAACCAATTCTGTCTACAATAGTAAGGTCAACTATAGAACTCAATTGCACAAATGTTCATGGGAAACAAACAAAAAAGGGATAAAAGTTTATTATATTCGAGCTATGTTCACTGAAATATTTTGCTCACTTCATCCCATTTTAATATTTGCTAACAAGTTCAAGAAATAAGCTGCAGATGCACACAAATATCTCTAAGGTCTCAGTCATGAAGTCCTTACGCAAGTAAAACCTCCATTAATTTCAAGTCAGGAGTTCAGGTCTCTGTCCGACCATAATTCCTGAGGATTAATAACTTGCTATTTCATATTTCTTAACTTTCAAAATAAACTCATTTATTTTAGTTAGTACAGAACATCAGTTACAATGACATCACATAGCTCACAGCATCATTTGAATACAAACACACATTGCAATATACTAATATCTATATTATTTTGCATGGATGCAGTTGTGTGGCTGATTTATAGACAAATTATGGATGATCCTGTGTGCACCTCCTAGCTTGCCCAAATAAGAGGCAATTATTGTATCCAGGACAGTTAAAAAGGTAAAGCAGTGATGGGCAACTTAGGCTAGTGAGTGGACCTCATGAGTGGCCCTCCATCTCAGTGGGGAGCAAGATTGTTGTAACCAAGACACTCGCCTGGGATAAGGCAATTTTGCTAACTGCACTTGAGTACCTAGAATTTGTGAGGTGTGAGATTGAACCATAGCAGCACCTTGATTGGCTGCAGAGGTAGTGCATGGCTCTTACAGTCAATGTGTGCAGTCACCATGCACCGCACTGTACATGCCCTGGCTTTATGTGTGTGCCACTTCAGTAATACCAGTGGGGGGAAAAAAAATGCGGATGGAAACCAGCAGAATTTGGCAACTCTGCAGACGGGCAATGGTAAACAAAACATCTTGCAGGCCACACATAGAACCCCGATGGGCCACATGCAACTTTCAGGCTGCAGGTTGCCTGCCACTGAGGTAAAGGCAAGCAGCCATACTAATGGCCCTAATCCCAGAGGGGAAATGTCTTCCCCCAGGAATAGTCAAACCCCAAAATTAAAACATCATGAGTTACACCCAAAGATGAGATTTTTTTTTTAAAGTATAGAACAGAAAAATCTGGTTCTTTGTAATTTGGCTTCTAACCTTTGAGGTTTTAGGATACACATTTTCAAGTCTTTGTCTGCAATCACAAAGACTAGAGACCTTTTTATTTTAAAATGAATGCCAAAAGTCTCATGTGATCATGTGACTCCATGAGCTGGTGCTTTAAGAAAAGCACGAACTATTTTGGGATAAAAGTGCAACACTGTATGCATTACTATTCACCAGAGAGGTCCAGCAAGGCGATGCTAGTTGGCAGTGGCGGTACATTTTTTAGAGGTGTAGTAAAAACACTGTTCTCACCCAAGTCCTGAGAGGGATTGTGCCATATATGCAGGGGAGCCAACAGCCTCTGTGTGTCCCTGGGCAAGGTGTGTGTGGGGGATGGTTCCATATTTCTAGGAGAGAGAGGGCTTTGGGTGGTAGGGATGGGGCTGGGGCAGCCAGCTCTCCATACTGTCTGGAGTGTGGCTCACCCTCCCCCATTCCTTAGAACCACACAGAGCACATGGCACAGGGCTCCAGCAATGATTTAAAGGGCCCAAGGCTCTGGCTGCCACCGCCACGACAGTCGCAGCAGTGGTGGCCAAGAACCCTGGGCCCCTTTGAATTGCTGGGGTCCGGGACTGTTTTCTTTGCCCCTCTCCCCCATTGGCAGCCCTGCATGTAGACATATAGAGAGCACTCTCATTAGGCATAAGGTTTTTCATATGTCAGCTAGTGCATAGTAACTAACATGTGGTAGCACCTTAGTGTAGACAAAGCACTTGTAGTTTTAATGTCTCCCTCCTCTACACTCCAGTCATACAGGTGTTCTTTCCATCCCAGTGATTTTGAGGCTGTGGTTTGGTCCACTGCATAAAGCAATACACTCCTGTGTATCATCTCCAATCACATCGAGGTTCTGAAGTCTATTTCAAAAAGAAATATTTGGGCTCTGAGTAATTAACTCAGAAAATAACATGGGGAGCTTAATAAATACAGTATATACCTATCATGTGAAAGCCTGGAATTAGAGGAAAAAACACTATAAAAGGAATGTTTAAAAATCACATATATAATCTTTCAACTGACCAGATATACTATAATTATACAACAGGAATCTGATTATGAATCTGGTATTTCACATTGAAAACATGCCCCTGGGTTCCTGAGCCACCATAATTTTACTCAAGCTGTAATGGAATAAATACAATCCAGATACACATTGCTGTCCCTCAGCATAACTACTTCTTCAGGCAGATTTACCATAACGCACTCTGAACAGAAAAACTATGGCTCATTTACAAATGTAATTTCAATTGAGGATAGTTTTCCAATCTTCTTTCATTTGAGTCTCAATTGAACTTCTTCTCCTTTTTGATGGCATGATTAGACATTGTGAGAGCTGTTGTAGATTAGTCAAGCACAGAGAGTGTAAATTGGGAAGGATGTTTTATCAGTGCACGTCACAATATATGAAAGCAGATGTGTATGCTCTGAGCTGTTCCCTCAAATTACTGTTATGGAATAATTTAGCCCTTTTGATTCTCACAGATTACTGCTTCCACTGATCATGCTGTCAAAACCAAAGTGAGCACTTCATTCCGCTTTTATTCATGCCAGATCTATTTTGCTTTCATAATGAGCAGATATTACCACTGCACAAAGAGGATAAAGACATTCACAGTGATAGATAGGCGAGAGATTAAATGGGATCTTTATGACTTCTTCAGCCATCAGTTTTGACTGTGCGATAAGACGAGTCGAGTTGGGCACTGATTTGTTCTTTATTGGAGCCAATATTAGCATGAGCTTACCAGTGCACAGTCTGATAAAATCCATTTAAGGTGGAATCTATATAACAATTCTTGAGTTAGAAGAACTTCTCCTTGTGAAATACATTTTCAGCACCCATGCTTAGGTAGAATAAGTAAGTTTACAACTGTAACTTCTTACAATTTGTGGCACTAATTATCTTTTAACACAGTAATTTAAGTGCTGATTCAGAATACCTACATCCCTGGAGCCACAGGTTCAAATACCTGTCCTGCCAAAATAGATAAATTGAGCATCATGCAGATAACTCTTCTGTTAGGTGTATTTGGATGAGTTCTTGTAACCAAGGTCCTGTCTGATCTGCAGAAATATTAAATAGTCTCTGACATTGCACAAATGCAAAAGAGAAGGAGAAAATATAGCCAAAGAATTGGGACAAACAGAGTGCTGACTTCCCTCTGTTTTCTGACATCCACTGCAGATGTGGGTATATAAAAAAGGTGTTGCTTGTATGCAATCTGCAGTGTCCTTTGGAATGGAATCTCTATATAAACATTCCCTATTGCTATCATGTCAGAGGTACATACAGTGCATTGGACACAAACCTGGGGCTGAGGCAGTTACAAAGGAACAACCCAGGGGAAGCTCAGGGGGAAACTTAAGTTTTAGTGAATGAAAATTAGCAATGAAACTCTTTTTCAGTCATCTCTGGTAAAAATGTGCTGTTCAGCACCACCCAGGCCTGCCACTCTGCTGACACGGTGTGTATTTCTGCAAACCCCAACACAGTTAAGCACTAAGCATGAATAGTCTGAATTCCTATATGCTCCCTTCTTCCACTCCTACCCCTTGGTGCAACATCCTTAGCCAACAATGTGTGTTTCATCTGTTTTTTTATTTAGTCTTTACTTTGCCACCCCCAGCATTTGCTGGAGGGCCTTCAGCTCTACTGTGTTAGTACTGCTAGTTTGCTAGACCATAAAAAGAGGGACTACAACCCTTGTCTGCTGAGGCAATATGTTCCATGAGTTCCCCGCACCATGACAGCATTTTAGGAGACTACAGGCACAGAAGCTATTCCCGTGTGGAGGGGAGGCACAGCAATCAAGGAGGATACCACAACTGAAGATATGTAGTAGCTATGGAATGGGATCACTGACAATCCTCAGTCTTTGTGTGGAGGGAGGTGCTTGCCTTCATATCTCTTGAGATTTCCAGTAGAGAGCTCAGTTACTCAATCTGGTCCCTGAGTACCAGATTTATTCCTTAGAATTCACTGCCATAATTCAGTTGGAAGGATATGTATAGCGATTTATAACACTAAATGTTAATCCTCATTCAAACTATGTGAGCCTTTTTCATCAGTAAGATTGAGTTGAACATCTTCTGAGAACAAGTTTTCCTGGGTAATTTTCACTCCCTTCTATTTCTGGTTTTAATTGTAATTAATCCCCCCCCCCACAGTTATAGCAATTTCAATCCTGGACGTAATGAGGAAATGGAGAGAAAATTGCAAAAAACTGAAAAATAATAAGGGCAAAGTTATTAAAACTTTTTGGAATCCCAGAAAAGTTTGGTTTGCATGTGGATTGAGTTTTGGGTGAATTTTTATTTTTCCTGGATCAGTCTGCCCATCCCTAATAAAAACTTTCTACAGCAGAAATGTCAGCATTTTATCACGCAAAATTTACATTCCCCATTTTGGCTCAAGAAGAAACATTATGTCTTTGGCATTGTTGATAGATTCTATGTATCAGTACCACAGAACATGGTGACAACAAATAGCATGGGAAATAATCCCTCTGTATTTCTCAGAAATATCAAAGTTCTACAGAATGGGGTCTGACCCTACAGTTGATTCACAAGTAGGGTTCCCACTGAAGTCAATGGGTGCTCTTCACAGAGAGCAGCTACAAGCTCAAGCTTGCTTAGTACATGGTTTACAGTTAGAGTAAAAAATTCAGACAATACTTACTTTGTGAGAAAGATGTATTGTTTTGCCCATGCTCATGGCTCTTGAATGTTTACTTCCTGTGAACATCAGCCAAATTATGCTCAAACAAGTGCTTCAGAGTTTGAATCCACAAGATAAACATATTGTAGATAAACAATGTAGTACACTTTATATAAAATGTACACACTGCTTTACACCACAACGGAGTAGTTTTCCCAAACCTCTTTGCCAGAGAGTCCTAGCACAGAGATAATTCAGTAACCCAAAGCTCTGAGCACACCTTTCACGAGTCACGACTAGCATCTCCAACACACATTTAGTTAATCTGAGTGAGATAAGACAAATTAGAATGACTATGTGCCTAGTCAATAAGCCTTTGTGGGCCAATTCTTATATGCCTTGGGCAAAGCCAGCATGACCCACAGTGAAAAGGTACAACATCTACTAAAATTCTCTAATCCCATTTATCTGCAAATTGTACCTTACCTCCCCCTCACCATTCCCCAAGAAAAATAGCCCAGACCTCTTCAAGCCATTTTCCTGTGTATAAGAGCTACATTCATCCAATCAGTGAGCAGCAACAATACCAAGTGACTCATGGACCCAATCACTACAGACCAACACAGCTAAAATTTTGAATATCAGATAGTGAACACACACAAAAATGCAACTGTTTTCAATCAATCCATAAGGGTGGAAATGAGAAAAACTCACCAAAACCAAACTGAGTAAGTATGAAAAAGTAATACATTTGAGGATATCACAAGTGGACAAACATTTAGTTCAGTAAGCAAATGATTTGCTGTGTCTTGTTCATTCAGCTTTAGTATTTTTTATTGTCAGTGAGGCTGCCATTAACACTGGTTTTGGGCACATTAATTAGGGAGGAAATTAGAAAAGAGACTGGATTGCAGTTCTGAAGCCTACCACAAATGGCTCTGGACTGTTTCAGAGGCTTGTTTTGGGTAAAGATAATTGTTACTGATGATTTGTTATTTATTCATATTGCAGGTCATCCCAAAGACTTCAATCAGAATCGAGTCCAATGTGCTAGACACTGTACAAACCGATGGCAAAAGATAATGCTTATCCAAAAGATTTTACTCTGACAGGTCTTCTTTGCAGTTTTCTTTTGACTGACTCCTTCCCAACTACTAACTAGTGACGGCCTCCTACACAAAATCTACTATCCAAACCCTACTCCAACAGTTCATTCACTCTTTTGCTGCACTGTTTCATCAAAAGTGTCAAATAAAGGTCAAATAAATTTTAATGTTTCTAAATGAAAGTGTGGTTCTACTTTAAAAATGATTTTTCCTATCCAACAGATCTGTACCATGTGTGCATTTAGAGTCATATTTACTAATAAGTACAGGTTTTACTCCTGTTAGTCCTGCAGAGCAACCCAGCTAAGAGATAGTGAGCTGGTTGGACAATGAGTTAGCCTCAGGAATCTTCACTACAGAACCTTCTCTATAGAAAACAAGAAGGGAAAAACCTGCGTGACTCTCAGATTTCAAGCTGACTGCAGAATCGGCAATTGGGAAAACACATTTTAAAAATAACTTAGCAACAACTGAGAGGCAATAAATGTAGAACTCAGCAAAGCCATTTTTGCAGATATGCACATCAGAAGCAGACTTGTGATTTTACAAGGTTAGGCTAATAATGCCACTCTATGTAGGGTAAGTAGCAGCAATGGGACAGTCTAGAGAGTGTGAGAATGAGTAGGCAGAGAACATAAGGTGAGTCAATAAGGCTATATGGGATCTGACTAGCTCTTGATAAAAATGAGAAGCATTAGGGGGCCAGTTCAGAACTTTTCACTTTCATGCTTCATCCTCACCTGAACTCTACCAGATCAATTCTTAACAGACTTTCATGAATATTCTGAGACACTGATTTTAACAGGAATTGGGCTGTGTATGAGCAACGGAAGTATGACATTTTGGAGGCTGATTGCAAGTGATTCCTGACAAGGGGTATGAAGCATTTTGAGGGCAGGTAAATGATGTTCTATGCTGCTGGTTACTGGATATGTTCTTTTAAAACGGTTTCTTTTTCTAGTGCTAACTCTACCTCATGACCCTGCTCTTACTGAAGTCAACAGCATAACTTCCAATATTATTCATACCACTGGCTGGTCCATAGTATAACAACATCTCAAAACATTTCCCCTTGATTTTTTTAAATCTCCAACTCAGTACCTGAAAAAGAATATATGCACATTGGCATATTCTTAGTCATATATCTCCCTCAGGAAGGAGAGAGAATTATCAGAGTGTATTTAGTGAATACATGCACTGTTTGAACCCTTCACAAAAACACAATGGAAATACATAAAAATGAATGTGAGATCAAATCCAGTCTATACCAGTTGTTCCCTAGAGTGGCTAAATTCTGCTCTTAGCTACATACACACACAGATCTGCTTCTCATTGACTTCCAAAACAATTGTGTATGTGCACCAATACCCGGAACATCTTTTACTGTATGTAAAGTTAAAACAAAATGATTAAAGATGAACAAAAAGTAACTAATCGCAGCCTCCTAGTAAAATGAAGACTGAGAGGGGATATGAGTACTCTCTAGTAATACATCATGGGACTAGACAACAGGGAGGGAGAACAGCTATTGGAGGCAAAGGAAAATGTTGACATAAGAACAGATGGGGAAGAAACTAGCCACGAGTAAATTTACTCTAGAAATTAGAAGAGGTGGCATGTAACTGTCAGAGGAGTGAGGTTCTGGCTCAGACTCTCATTAGGAGTGTTGGGAACAAACAACCTAACTGCTTTTAAGATGAAATCTGACAAGTTTATGAACAGGATCATATTATGGGGTTGCCTGTGATAGCAGGAGAATGGACTCAGCGACTCCCTCCAGGACCATGTTCTCATGTTTTCAGTTCATAATGAATCATTGATGTGACCAACTGTCCTCTCTTGTACTTCATGGAAGACCTGCAAAAATGGATGACTTGGAGTAATGAAATGGAAGGAAATTTAATAGTGCAAAGTGGAAGAATTTTTGCTATAAACTGGGGACTTATCAGGTGGAAGACCAAGGAGGAGAAGACGGGGTTGTATTGCTTGATCGAAGGATGCCCATGAGCTGCCAATGTGATGTGACCATGAAAAAAGGCTAATGCTGTCCTAGGATGCATCAGGGGAGGTATTTCCAGTAGAGATAGGGAAATGTTAGTACCACTATACAAGGCAGTGGTGAGACTTCATCCAGAATATTGTTTGCAATTCTTGTCTCTTATGTTTAAGAAAGATTAAGTAGAGGTGCAGAGAGGGGCTACTAAGATGATCTCAGGAATAAAAAAAAATCTAGCCTACGAGAGGATACTCAAAGAGCTTAGCTTATTCAGCATAACCAAAAGAAATCTGTTGGGAGATTTGACTGCTTTCTATAAATACTTCAGAAGGATACATACTAGTGAGAGAGAGGACTTATTTAAGTTAAGCACCAATGTGGACTCAAGAACAAATGAATATAACCTGGCCAGCAACAAGTTTTGGTTTGAAATTAGATAAAGGTTTCTAACCATCAGAAGAGAGAAGTTCTAGAACAGGCTTCTAATGGAAGCCATGGGGGCAAAAAGACTGAGCTTGATGAGTTTATGGAGGGGGTGGTATGAGGGGCCTGTAGATGATCTGTGACTGCTATTAGAAAATATTTTCGATGTCTAATGATGGGACATTAGATGAGGCAGGCTCTAGGTTACTACAGTGAAATCATTCTCAGGTGTCCATCTCATGGGTCTTGACCACAAGCTCAGGGTCTAACTGATCACCATATTTGGGGTTGGGAAGGAATTTTCCTCTAGGTCAAATAGGCAGAGACCCCTGTTTTTTTTTACCTTCCTCTGAAGTATGAATGAGTATAAATGGCAGATTCTCTGTAACTTGAAGCCTTTAAATCATGATTTGAGGATTTCAGTAACTCAGCCAGAGATTAGGGATCTGTTACAGGAGTGGGTGTGTGAAGTTGGTGGCCTGCAATGTGCAGGAGGTCAGACTAGATGATCATGATGGTCCCTTCTGGCCTTAGAGTCTATGAGTCTATCTGCAACTCAAAATTACAGTGTTGTGGTGCTTTTTAATGTCTTGGTAATCAAAATTCCAGCTATTATGATTGATCACATCTCTCACACAGTATTTGTTTCAGTTCCCTGATTGGATGAGTGTGAGTGTTACAATGAGGTTTCAACTGATAATTAAGAGATAAGAGAGCGAAACATTTTCTTTCTGAAGATGTTCACGTGTAGAAGCTTAAAATTCACTTTGAGCAACCATTTCTGTAAGAGAACTTCAACTGTGCGAATATCTGAGAAAGGAAAAGACAAAATTTAGCTGATACGAGTTTGATGAAAAATTTGAATGAATACTTACAGAACTTTGTTAGCAGAACTCACCCATATTTAATAATAAAAATCCTTATTGAGCAATGAATTAGCAAATAGCTTTTCATCACGTGATGAAGAGCCAGGGTTAAAGGTAAGCCCTCAAACCAAACATACCCACACTATCTTTACACAAAGCATAGGTCTGATATGAAAGGACTGGTCATGTCTCCTAACATCGTTTATGGGCTAGGGCAGTGGTTTTCAATCATTTTTTATTTGTGGTCCCCTAAACATTTTGATTGGTGCTGTGGATCCCTTTGGAAATCTTTTGTGCTGCTGCCTTCAAAGCTGGGCCCTCAGTCAAAAGTTGCAGAGCTCTCAGCCATGCAGAAGAAACGATGGCATGATATGGTGTTGCCACTTCTGCACTGCCCCTGGTGGGGCGCAACCTTCAGAGTTGGGCACCCAGGCAACAGCCATCATTCTGTGGTCACCCCGCTCTGAAGACACAAGAAAAGATGGCAATACTGCGACCCCTCTAAAATAGCCTTATGATCCCCTTTACAGCTTCCTTTTGGGTCAGGACCCCAATTTGCGAAACCCTGGTCTTCCTCCCTCCCCCTATCAAACATCAATAGGCTAGGGTAAAAGTACACAACAGACCAGATTTCATGGGGACGATGCATTTTTCATAGCTGTGAATTTGGTAGGGCCCTATTCATGATGGACCTGACTCAATACCATTGAAGATTAATGAAAAGAGTCCTATTTACTTCAGTGACCTTTGGCTCAGGTCCTATTTCATGCATTTATTCCCGCACAGAAACATTTTAAATTTGAAATGGTAAACTGTTGCATTTTTATTGAGGTGACCATGCACACATTTCATGCTTACTTGAATTCGCCTTGATGGCACTGCTTGTTTCTACTACAAGGTTTGAAATTTGCTAAGCCAATTGAGGCAGTTCTATCTTCCTCTCTTGCATTGTTATGCCACATCACATTGCACTGCTCTCTTGTCACATGCAAGAAGATGTGATATAGCCCAGCAAGGATGCATCTTAAGTGACACTGCAGAATATTACTACTTGTCATGAATGTGACATATGAATATCAAAACACATTAGATCTTTTACGGATAGTCCCAAATGTAATGTACAACATGCATGTACATCCCCTTATCTCCCAATAGCCCACTTCAGTGGATAATTGTCTAACCCTGACATCTAATGGTTTGTTTGCTGTTATCTATTGCCAAGTCTCTTTGTATTTATTACTCATATGAACTTATGATGTGCAATAAAGCTTGAGCCAACATACAAAAGTCTAAGAAGAGTTCTAGGGCCAGTTAGTTGCACTTGTTCTGAGCAGTGAGATAAAACATGCAACTGCAGATGTTTCTATACAGTTTGTGCCTCCATAGCCATCCAGCTGAATTTCCTTTCCTCTTCCAGCAACATTCTTTCTCCTGAATTTATTTATTAAAGTTTCAAACAGGGTTGTCAGAAAATCATGACCCAGATTTGGTGGAACCTTACAAAACAGGCAAATCTCTGAACCTGAGTCCAAACTGGGGCTGTGATGGTGCTTCTGATATTCAAATCCTTTCCTAACTTTGGACCTGATCCTACAAGATGGTTACACCTTCATTCCCTGTGGACTTCAATGAGAAGGTAAGGCACTGAGCAACTGCCAGGATTAGGCACAGTAATTCATTCTTGCATCATCTCTGCAAAGAGCAAAATGCTAATTAGCCCAGCTCTTACCTGATTATATGAAGGTTTTGATTACCTTTGAAGCTGAGGTACCCAGCACGTCTTGGCATTTGGCTTTAAGACAAAAATAATGCTTAAATGCTAAGTCAACAAAACACAATCACATGCCAAAGTTTAACTTTAGGCATACTCTTAAATCTTACTCAAGTCAATGGAGCTTAAACATATGCCTAAAGTTAACAATGTACTTAAAGAGCTTTGTTCAACAGGACTGGACAGCTGAAATGAATTCTAGTGAACATGTTGCAAAAAAGTCTGAATATTTATTTAGATTTATAAGTGACTTTTAAATTAATGATCTGACTCTCTTTAAATTCCACTTTGCGCAATTATCCTAGGGAATGAGTTTACTGGAAGGAATTTCAAGGAAACAAGAAATTCTAAACAAATATTTCAGAATATCTGGAAAAAAAACAAATATGTATTTGTGGGTATTTTCACTGGAAACTTCACAGTAGCTTACCATGTAATTGATGTTTATATCCAAACAAAACAGTTTTCATTCTGAATCTGGGATAACAAAACAAATAAAAAATTGCAGAAAACTTTCTATGAATAATTTCAAATAAGCACTTTTGAGAAAATCACAATCTGTTTATAGACAACACAACAGAAACAAAATTAATCAAATATACAGTATTTTCATTATTAATTATTCACTCTGCAGTGCAGATATTTATTAGTAGAAGTACAAAAAATAAGAATCATGGAACACTCACCACAAAATACACTAGGAGCCTGTTCTACTAGAAGTGCCAAGCACTCACCACACCAGCTGATGTCAGTGGGAATGGTAGGTTCTCAGGCCACGCTCATTATCTAGCCTAAAGAGTTACCTAGTTTCAAAGTTCATCACAAATTGGAAATTCAGACCAGGTTTACTGAAAGTTTTCAACCATTCATAGGTCTTGGGTAGAGTTATGGGTTCGCCTCAAAATCATAAGGAATCCATTCTGACACATAATTGTTGGTTTTAAATGCATTTTGCATTGTATGTTTGAATTTGATCACTAAAGGGATGCTGGCAGATAACAAACCCACACAGTTCAAAAGGGCTTTTCAGAACACAAATGGGCCAGATTATGACTGATGAATGACAGCCTTCCCTGCTTTGCACCTAATCACCAGTATCCCTTAGATGACAGTCACAAAGGAATTCCTTGTGTTCATCTGAGCCAGGATAACACCCTCACTCTCTAAATGCCTGAGGAAGGGTCACACCAACTCAGACTCCACCAGCAGTGTTAACCCAGTGATAAGAGAATGCAAGTAGCATGTCCTTAACAAATGTGGCTTATACCATGTGATGGTGGCATCAGTGTAGCAAGAAAATCAGCTAATAGGATGGTGTATGAATTAAAATCAAAGTCAGTCATCTCACACCCCCACTTTAATTTACACCTTCTTCCTGTTCCCTAACAGGTGAATTACATCCTTTTGTGCACTTGCTTGCAAATTAGTAAGTGAGTTTATAGAGTTCTAAACAAGTCCCAGTATAGGAGCATCTTAGCTGATGTGAGTCAAACTTACACCAGCTAATAAATACATCCCTCTCAATCTAGGCTGAATTACATATAGCTAAAATGGCTCACAGAGGGTATAAACTGATGTAAGGTACATCATTACTGGCCCATTCTAGGTTGAAACATTGGAATGAAATGCTGGAGATCTGGGTTCCATTCCTGGATCTGTAGGGCAGGATATTTAAACTTCCTGTCTCAGTTCCCAATCTATAAATGCAAATAATATTTTCTTTCTTCCTCCCTTTGGCTGTGTTGCCTATTTTGATTGTAAGCTCTTTCAGGATAGGGACTGTCTTAAACTAATCATTTGTACAGCACCTAGCACAATGGGGTTATAATCATAATGTATACTAATGATGTTGGGATTAAGGTTCAGGAATCAGGTACCTAGGATATCTGCTTTCTACTATGGGCTTTCAGCACAAAGGACAGCAGCGTTACTGAAGAAGCCTTCAGGCTGAGAGCATGAGTGTATATATTGTGGCAGAGCTCTGGCTGTGCCCCCTGGGTCCTGCACTTCTTGACAGATTTTTAGTGAATCTCAGAGGCTCACAGTGACCCTCCCACTGCCTCTTGTTTCTCTCAGAGGCAAGGGTTCCCCGCTTCATGAGCCATTTTCATCACAGGCCAGTCACTAACTTTCAGGGAAAAACCCTTCCGCGGTCCAAAGTCCCCCTTTTCCCTGAGGGTGGCTCACTGGGCATGGGGAGGGTTGGGGGGAATCTGATCCCACCCACTTACTCTGGGTTCTGGCCCAGGGACTCTAGGTAGCAGCTACTTGTGGGGGCTCTTGCCCTTATCCCCACCGTATTGCAGCCTTTCCCCGGGCCGCTTCCGCAACCATCCCTGCAATACCTTCTCCCTGGTGTTTTAGAGAAAACCCCTCCTGCTTGCAACCTGTAGTTTTTCCTACACTCTGTGCTTCCTCTTCTCCAGTCCATCCCTCTTCTCCTTCCCCCGCCTTACAGCAGACCAGCAGGCCTTAACTGGCTGCAGGGATGCCATTACACCGATACTCCAGTCCAGCTCTCTTAATTTCTGAGCAGCAGTCTCTGGCAGCCTATTCAGGGAACAGAAACCCACTCACCCAAGTACCTGTGTACATGCCCTCCACCAAACTCCTGCAGCCTGCTGCCTTTGGTCTGCTACGATATATATATTATATGACTTGAAGAAAAGCTGTGTGCAAGCTCAAAAGCTTGTCTCTCTCACCAACAGAAGTTGGTTCAATAAATGATACTACCTCATCTCCCTTGTCTCTCTAGTTTATGATAAACACAATTAGGGACAAGCCTGGTCTATGATAGTCACGAAGTGGGAGTGAAGAGAAGTAAGACACCACTGGATGGTATGAGAAAACAATGCTTGCTGCCCTTCCCACCTCCCATTCCCTGCATTCTTAGGGTGATATTAAGAATGTCACCTCCACCTCACTCCCAGGAGCCGGCGTCCTAAAGAGCGACCATGGCAGGTTTAATCTGAGTGCTTGCTGCAGAAACAGAGCCACCCCCACTCCACTCCCTTTTGGCAGCGAGGCATTTCAACAGAAGAATAACAGATTAAATTTGTGTTAAAGACGCCTCTAAAATTGTGCAATCAATCTGCATTTGGGTGAATTTGTTGCAGTTTTGCATTTGGTAAATACTGGCTTTGTAATTACCACAGTGTTATGTGCTCTCACGAAAGGCAAGGGTGAGTGACAGCTCTTAAATGCTGTGTCTTTCAAACCAACCACAAGTCCCAGTCCTTCACGGAGGAGCACATGCAGGCTGCTATGAGTGGCATTATTTAGTGCACATCTGAATGACAGTCAGGCAATGTAATAATCTCTCACATTCCTTAATTCAGACTAACACCATCGCTTAGAGCCATGGAAGGGGAGGAAAGGCATTATAAAGTAAAGGAAGAAGTGTTTAAGACAATTAGAAAATGAAAGGAAGAAATCAAACATTCCCGATGCTCAATTCAATGGCCGTAAACTCCTTTTCTCTGTAGTTTTTCCAGAAATAATTTACGGTGTAAAACGTATTTCATGGCATACAAATCAATCTATATTGAGCCTGATTGCCATTGCAGAAAGCCTGAGCCAAGGGGGGGGAAAAAGGCTGTAAATGGATTGTGAAAGATTTTTTTGTTTTAAAGATGCATGCTGTTTGCATGGTTAACATTTGTTAAATAAAAGCATGATTCTGCACAGTGGGGAAGACCTTTAATTCCCATTAATGTCTATAAGAGATCAGGGCATTCATCACCTCACTGAATCTGACCCTGGAGTTGTAATAGAGAGGTTTGTCTTGTCTTGCAGTTGTGGCAAACTTCAAAAAATACAACTGCAATTAACAAAACAAGCAATCACCACCACCCTTCCATTCACGACTCCAGAACAAAAGAGAATTTCTTTGGCTCTGGTTAGTTCTTTTTAAACACTTTGATGAAGTTTCCACCTTAAGGAGCGGGGGAGGGAGGATGGAAAAGCAAATTGCAGAATGTAGACTGAAGTACTTGCAATCCTTGTGACAAATACTAATGTATAAATCAGCAGCCCAATCCAGGCCCGGGCCGCTGATCATGTTCTTTGCTGAAATGTCACCTGTTCCTATCTAACGATTTGCATAATGCAAAGCTTCTCACTCGTAAAATACAGATTAAGAGGGGAAGCAAAGAGTCATTCTCGAACCATGGAGCCATTTCAAAAGAAAAAAAAGCAGTCTTTATATTTAACCCTGTCACTGCCATACACTTTTTGCTTGTGAAATGATAACTCCTTCTCGGAATGAAAATAGGCAGTAAGAGCCAGTTTTCTCCTTTCTTTTCTTTTTTAGACAGTGTGATTCAATGTGGATATAGGTGAAATAATGAAACCACATGTCTACTAGTTCTCCAGAACCCTGATTGAAACCCAGTGGAATCAAATGAAAGACTCATATTGAGTTCAAAGGGCTGTCATCAGTTGGCCTTCATTTGCATGAGTTTTTCATTTTGCTTCTTTTCCTTTTATTACATGTCTATGGACCTTTCCTGGGACTCAACTGAAGATAGATCGGGAGCTTTTATTCTCCTTGTCTCATAACAAAAGAACAAGGGAAATTCAATTATATGAAATTTTTAAAAATAATAAACAGAAATACATTTCATACATCGTGTCATTAGACTGTGGAACTCATTGTCACTAGAAGTCCTTGAGGCCAAAAAATTCAGCAAAATTCAAAAAGAGATTAGACAATTACATGATCATAAAGACTATTTAGCATTATAGCTAGGTTATAAAAAATTTGAAAGGAAAATTAAACCTCATGCTTCACAGTAAGTCAATCTCTTACCATCATAGATTAGGATGAGATTTAAACAGAGGGCATATTATCCCACTAACATAGAGTTCACACTCCTTCCTCTGTAGGAGGTGATGCTGGCCACTCTCAGAGACAGGATACTGAACTAGATGGGCCTCAGTCCTAATCCAGTCTGGCAATTGCTATGTTTTCAGCTGTTGTCATTTTTCTGAGTCAGAGCATAAGGTAACTAGGACTTTGTTTTCTATGGAATGGCACTGTATTATATCTAATAAGGTTGGATCATGACACTGACATTAACTGATTAAGAGTTAAAACAATTGAAATTAGAAACTATGAAAAAATGTTTTGGCCTGTTTGAGACCCCCTCTCTCTTATACATCATTGCAAGCAGTGGAAGCGCTGATAATGCCACTAGCATATGATTTTTTTTAATGCTTTATCTACTTATTTCCTTGTGTCAATACAGTAAAATTGTGTAACAACACTAACACTTTGTTATGAAGACAGCTGATCAGTTTTGGCTAGGCATAGGCTTACCTAGGGTTTATCAATACAGTCACACATTGAGCAGCATTGCAAGCATTGTTCCATTTATTTGCCTTGGTGAAATAAAAATAAAGACCCACTCACTACAATATTGACTCCCCGTGGTTCAGCAAATTCTCTGGTTCGGCACTGATCAGGTCCCAAGGGTGCCAGACTAGAGAGGTTCAATCTGTAGACATTCACTGTCTTGCAAGAGTGCTCACAGGATTTGGTATATTTCTGCACAGGGTTTAGTTGACATTGGTTAATTAACCCTTTTCTCCCTCAAGATTTGTGCATGAGTCTAGGAACAAGAGTGATGGGAGATTAATATTAGAAAAAAATACTTAAATACGACACCAACACACAATATTGCAATCTCCTTCATACATGTAGTCCCGAGGGTATGTAAGTGATAGATTACTTGGTTGAGTGGGGATCAGGGAACACTTCATAGATTCACATAAATAACACTATGTTAAGTGTTACATTAAAAAAAACAACAAGCTATGATAGATACATGAAATCAAAAGAGTGAGAGCATCCAGAACCTTGAAGGCGATACTAATGGCTCCCAGCAATAGACCCAAATGATCTCTGGACTCCCACCTCTGCTTAAGGCCCCCCCACCCCCAAATAACAGTTTTGACCCTTGAGATTTCAGAAGCACTTTATCCTCGAACACACTGTCTCTGGAGTCTCTATCCTGAACAGCCCAGGGGATGTGCTAGAGGATGTAACGGGTCTTTTCTGTGATTTTGTCTTTATACAATACTTTCTTCCCTGCTTTCCCTTCCATCTCTGTCTGCAGACTGAGACCACTTGAGGGGAGGCTTAAAGGAGAGCGAATGGGCATTTGAATGACTTGCTTCACTCAGGCATTTTTATAAGGGCCAATAGTAAATGAAACTGGAAGTCTGTGCATTTCAGTCCCATCAGGAATGGGCAAGCTTGGTCACAGGTTCTCAAAATGCAGAATGCACCCGGAACACTTCTAAAGGGCAGATTCATCTTACTGCCTTCCAGGATTCAACATCTACAGATATGATTCCTTCTGACACACACCTCTCTCTTTGACTTCTCTAGCTCCAGAGCTTGGAAGATGCTTCCACAGAATAACTGTTATCGCATCAATGAAGTTCTAAAGATGTAAGTCTAGATAGTCAGGCGGTGTCACTCAGAATTGCACTACTAGATTCTATGGAGATATGTGACTTTACACCAACTGAAGGTCTGTCCCGTGGTGTCAATGTTTCTATGTGCAATTTCGTAATACGTGCCTATGATAATTCCACCCTGAGCTACTCCGAAGAATTCCTCCCCTTCCTTCATACTGATGCACATTATGATGCTGTGGGACACCTCTGAAACCCTGCCCATCATACAGATAAAACCAATCTAGTTATAGATTTGTTTAATCAATGCATGCATGGCTTATACTAAAATGTAGTATGTAGCCTAAACCTCATGCACAGCAGCACATCTATGCCCAACATGGATTAAACACTGTAAAATCTGCAGTGTTGTTGGAAATGAACTGTGGTATTAACTATATTCTTGACTCAGTGGGTGAAATTCTGGCCTCAATGAAGTCAAGTGCAAAACTCCCATTGCCTCCAATGGAGCCAGCATTTCACTCTAGTGTACACCACAAGGTCTCTATTCAGCAAAGCGCTTAAATCCCGTCAATATCAATTGCTGATCTGGGGCCTTAAACTGAGCATTATCTTGCTAGCCATCTAGATATTCTCCAGTACAACCACAGGCCTCTTTCCTCCCCCCTTCTCCCCCCCCCCAGCATTACATAGTAAATTTATCTCTAATTTGTATTCTGCTATCACTTCCAGACATTTCTTCAGCATTACTGCACCTCAACATCCTTCCTCCCACTTTATAGTGACCTGCAGGATGATCACTCCCCACTTACATTTATCCAACTTAAATATGCTTTTACTTAGGTTGTCCCTATAAAACAATAGTAATAAACTTATTAGTGATGGTTGAGCTTGAGTGCAGTGAAAAAAACCCAACCTATTCTTCCCTATGGAGTATTCTATTAATCTTCAGAAAAGAGATGGAGAAGCAGACAGAGGGAGAGAATGAAACAGGTTACAAGTTCAATGGTATTATCTGAAATATTAAATAACTCTAGTATCACCACTGTTTGGTTGTAATTTTGTTCAAAAGAAAAGATGTGATATGATCATTCCTTTTTTCAACAACAATTGATCAAATAAAGGGAATGATTTCCTTCTCCAGTGCTGTCCCTCTGTCTCTTGAGAATGTTTGCTTTGCAGATTCTTTCAGTTGAGATTATAGGCCCACTACTAATCGGTTTGCATTTGTCAGCTTCTGAAGGGACCAATATGGAAGATAAACAAGAAGACTATTTACTTTCCGCAGTCATCTGAAAGAATGAAACTTGTGTTTCCATAAATGCTGTTATAAGATCAGCTTCTTAATTCATAACACCTCAAAGTTAAACTCGTGATATTATTTTATGAACAATTACAGAAAGTGACTTCTCTAAGTGGATTCTTAAATTTCCCAGTATGCATCAATCTGTATCAACTAAGATTTTCAGGTACACAGTAATTATAATTGGAATGGTTAGACAAAATCTCTAAGCAAGGTTAAAATATCTGTTATTAAACTGTATTATATTCATTTCCATTTAGCAATGCTTCAGACTAACAAGAGATAAAACAATTTCTAGCCATCCACTGTACTGTGTTTTTTAATCAACGATCAGCAAAAAAAAGCAACCCTATAGGAAACGGAAGAAAATAAACTTTGCCCTTGATCTTCACTTGAACAGACTGTCAGGGTTTGCATTATAAATCTTGGGCCCCGTTCTCCTCCTCCCCCCTGCTCAAACCACTCACCCCTGTAGGATGCAAGCCACTACCATTGAAATCAATGGGAGTTACGTGTTCCTTGCCAAGATAGAATTGATTCCCCTGTGCTTTAGAGGTTTATAACTTGGCTATTAACATTTATTTCACAATGGAACTAGGTTTACAACTTTTCAGATTATAGACAACTTATTTTTCCTAGGAAAAATGTTATTAATATTATTTTTCTAGATATTTGATTGACAGCTATGGACACAAAGGAAGTGCTCCTAGTAAACATCTGCACAGCCTCCTCATTGTCCTCAATCAAATCCCTCCTAAAATATTTATTTTGATGTGATGTCTACAGAAATCTTTGCAACCATTAGGGAGGTAGGCACTATCACCTATCATGCTGACCAGTACTGGTTCACTGATTCATTGTACTTCCCGCATCTGCTGGTCTCCATCTGTGGTCACATTAAGGCATGGACAGTCTTTTGTTCTGTGTTTATACCACACCTACCAAACAATGGCTACGTCTACACTACAGGGTTTTTGCTCAAAAACCCACAGAGTGTCCATGCCTCAAGCACGTTTTTGTGCAAGAAAATGTACAGTAAAATGGCAGAACAGAGGGCTTTTTGTGGTGTAGGTATACATCTTTCTACAAGGAATAACTCTTTTTTGTGAAAGTGTTCTTGTGCAAAAAGGTGTGTGTGGACGCTCAACAGGGGTTTCTTGTGCAAAAAAATCACAGGTGCTCTGATTGACATTAACAGAATGGCCATCAGAACTTTCTTGTGCAAGAGCGTCCATGCAGTGTGGATGCTCTCTTGCGCAAAAGCACACCGCTTTGGCTATGCGCTTTTGTAGTGTGGACGTGCTCTTGCGCAAGAAGTTTTTGCAGAAGATCTCTTCTGCAAAAAGCTTCTTGAGGAAAAAGCCTGCAGTATAGATGTAGCTAATGAGTCCTGGTCCATGAGTGGGGCTCCTGGACATTGCCACATTACAAGTAATTCATAATGCTAATAAAAATGAAACCATAATGCATTTATAATAGAAAGAATCAAAAAAGTCTGGTCTGACACATTTCTAGACCAGTTTTGCATACCCCAAAGTTTGTGAAGTTTTGGCGTTTTTCCAAAGCAAACAACACCTTTTGAGATTCAGCTATCACTAACTACAACACATGATGAAATATTTGCTCTGAAATCTCAAATAACCATTCACAAAGCAATAAACAATGAATATGATCATAGTTAGAAAAGTGACTATATAAAAATGCCACCTTCTTACAGATCTTCTTCCTATGTATCGTCAGAGCAATGTATGCTTATAGCAGCTCTGATTCTGTAAAGCAAACAAGCAAAGGCTGAACTTATAGCTATGTGAAATAGGTGAAATGCTTAGGTGTTTGGCTGAATTTGTGTCTTAAATAACACATTTTCCCCAATTCTGCTAGCTCTGCAGTTGCAATAATAGGAGAGTCAGCTGGTGTCTCTTCTAGCTTGTGCAGAACTGGTAATTTAGACATTGTGCACACACAAATTTGCATTGTTTTAAAACCATTGTAGTTAAACCCTGGCATGGACCTTCTTCAATCAGTTTGAAAATTGATTATAGTAATTCCTCACCCATTTAAGAGTGCCCACAGGGAGATTTGTACCAGTTTAATTAAACCGGGTTTAAAAAAATATACTTTGCTAATTAGCTGCAAGTTTGTGTGTAGACAGGGCTTACATATCTCTCACCTGCAAGGCTAAATTCTTCCCTCACCTGACCAAAGCCCACTGAAGTCAATGAGGTTTCAATGACTTCATAGGATTTTGGATCAAACACACATTCCTCACTTAGGGTATGTCTAGACTGCAACCCTCTGTCAGCAGAGGGATGCAGATTAGGCAGGTTGACATTGCAAATGAGGCAGGGATTTAAATATCCCGTGCCTAATTTGCATAAAAATGGCCGCTGCGTTTTGCCGACTCAGCACTTTGTCGGCAAAAAGTGGCAGTCTAGAGGGGGATCTGTCGAGAAAGAAAGCCTTTTTTGACAGATCCCTTATGCCTCCTGCAAGAGGTTTACAGGATCTGTCGAAAAAGGCTTTCTTTCTTGACAGATCCCCCTCTAGACTGCCGCTTTTTGCCGACAAAGTGCCGAGTCAGCAAAACGCGGCGGCCATTTTTATGCAAATTAGGTGTGGGATATTTAAATCCCTGCCTCATTTGCAATGTCAACCTGCCTAATCTGCATCCCTCTGCCGACAGAGGGATGCAGTCTGGACATACCCACAATGCCCTCAGCAGGCTGCACGGAGCAGTGAGGTGGCTCATGCATGGCCTGCAGTCATGTGGCTGCACATGGTCTATACTTTCAGGCCTGATCCAAAGCCTGCTAAGTCAATGGATCTGGATCCGACACCATCCCTTCACTGAAGAAAGTGAGGAAGCTGGGCGTCGGCAGACACTAAACCCACAGGCTACGTCTATACTGAGCTGTTTTGCGCAATAAATATGGAAATGAGGCAAAGCATGGAATATCGCCGTGCCTCATTTGCATAATTAATGAACGGTCACTTTTTGCGCAAAATCCCCCTCTTGCGCAAGAGCTGTTCTGCTGCTTTTTTTCAGGAAGAACGGCTCTTGTGCAAGAGGGGGGTTTTGCGCAAAAAGGAGCCGTGTAGAGGGCTCCTTTTTGTTCAAAAGCCCCTTGTGCAAAATGGCGGCTCATTAAGTATGCAAATGAGGCGTGGCGATATTCCACGCTTCGCCTCATTTGCATATTTTCTTGTGCAAGAGAGGGCAGTGTAGATGTAGCCTCAGTTTGTCTGTCTGAGTTGTACTTTTCACACAAGTCAAATTAGGAACCAGCCTGAGGTGCACAGTCTCAGATCCAGGATTCCAATCTGAATTCCAGAGAACCCAAAGACTGCAGGGATTTGGATCTCAGGTTCTGTTTCGCTCCCCTGTTGAATGAAGCCCCTTTCTATAACTATCTACATATCTGGTGTCTCCATCACCAAACATCTAGATGTCAAACCACAAATCCAAGTCTGGGTCAAGTATTTCAAACTCTGCCGCACAAAGTTTAAGTGTGTTCAACTCTGGGATTTGGTTCTTTAGTGCACAACCCTTTCATATGCAGAATCATAGAAACGTCGGACTGCAAGAAACCCTCTAGTAGCCATTAAATGCACTCCATGTGCTGAGGCTTAACAAAGTAAACCTGGACTATTTCTGATAGGTCCAACCTCTTCTTCAAAACCTCCCATGATAGGGATTCCAGAATGCTCCATTGAAAGCCCATTCTAGACCTTAGCTCCACTTATAGCAGGGGTGAGGAACCTTTTTTGGGTTGGGGGCCACTGACCCACAGAAATCTCAGTGGGGGGGTCGCACACTAGTGAGAAGCAAAATAATAAACCCCTCATTGACGTGTCCCCTGACTGAGAAGGAGAAAGACACGCCCCACATTCCCCTCACATACCAGAGCCTAGGGGGGCCCAGGCTAGTAGATTTTGTGTGCTCCAGCCCTGCAATGGGGTCGCAGGGCAGGGGGCCCTGGTGTGATAGTGTGGGTTCCCCAATGGAGCCCTGAACCTCGGGGGCTTGAATCCAGGCCTGAGGTTCCCCATCCCTGCCTTATAGGTAGAAAGTTTTTTATATTATCCAACATAAATCTCCCTCGTTGCAGATTAAGCCCATTGCTTCTTGTCCTTCCCTCAGTAGACCTGGAGAATCGTTGATTGCTATCCTCTTTAGAGCAGCCCTTACTACAGCTAGAGACTGTTATAAGATCCCCCATTCAGTCTTCTTTTCTCAAAACTAAACACGTACAGTCTTTTTAAATTTCTCCTTACAGAGCATCTTTTCAAAACTGCTTATCTTTTTCATTGCTCAACTCTGAACTCTCAATTTGTCCACATCTTTCTTCATGAATCGTGCTCAGAATTGGACAGAGTATTCAGCTGAGGCCACACAGGAGCGCTGAGTGGAGTGGGACACTTACCTCCGGAGACTTACATACAACACTCCTATTAAGGCACCTTGGAATGACATCAGCCTGCGTAGCAATTGCATCCCATTGTTGACTCATATTCCGTTTGCATTCCAGTCTCACCCTCCCCTCCCCAATCCTTCTCAGCAGTATTAGCATCTAACCTCGTTTTGCGGTTGTGCATTTGAATTTTCCTTCTGAAGGAAAGTACATGTTCTAGCAGTGCCTGCTGGCCCGCTTCCATAGAAGAAAAGAAGGAAGGCTACATTTCTCAGACTCCTAGAATAGCTCCTCCCTACATCCTGACTTTGAAGATGCACATAAAGTTAATCCACACTCTTGGAGACTGGTCAGGTAGTCTCACTAGCCTGGGGAGGAAACTGAAGTAGGAAGTACGTGAATATTTCCCACATACGCCACAATGGCCAGGAGCAGGGCATCTAAAAAAAGAGTATACATAGAAGTTCTAAGGAGGCTATGTCTAGACGGCAGAGTTATATCGGGAAAAGATTTGCAAATTGCGGTTCGCAATTTGCGTATCTTTCCCCCTTTTTTTTTGCAAGAGGCTTTTCCGAAATTTGGCCCGTCTACACGAGGCCAAATTTAGGAAAAAACTCCTCTTTCAGAACACCCCTTCTTCGTATGCAATGAGGAATACAGGGATGCAGAAAGAACGCGTCAGCTTTTTCAGAAACTGTTCCGAAAAAGCGGACACGTTCCTTGGACGCGGCATAGCTTTTCCGGGATACCTCTGGTATCTCGGAAAAGCTCTGCAGCGTAGACATAGCTAAAGAGAAGGATGAAAGACCTAGAAGTGGCACTCTTAGCTAGGGTCTGGTAGGATCAGCCTCAAAAAGCTAGGAAGGAGAAGAAAGCAGACAGAGAGACACTTTAGTCAGGAGCGGGTAAGGTCTCTCTCAGCTGGGGGAAGTGGCAGGGGGATTTAGGAGGAACGCTTGACCCAGCATGGGAAGAGTGATCAAGAAACAGGGAAAGGCCTCCTTTGGTTGATACCAGAAGGAGGGAAGATAGGAGGAGAGGAAAATGAGGAAGGGAGAGGAATGCCTGACTCAAGGATGACTGGAGGAGGGAAGGCGTTACTTAGCTCAGGACACCTCCCCCGCCCAGGATAGTGTGGGGAGAGGGGAAAAGCAAAGAGATGGAGGAAAGGTTTCGCACATCTCTAGGGCTGAGAGAGACTAGGAAAGGCTCAGCAGTGAGGTAGTTAATAGGCCACACTTGATTGCCTCACCACGAATGGCAGTGACACTGAACTGGGAACTTGGGAAAGGAGTTGGAGGCTTATTAAAGCTGCCGGACCCTGGCTGAACCCCACGACTACACGCTAGGATTGCTGTGTGCCCTGTGATAACTCGCAGCTGCTGATAAAGTCCACTGGTAATGGCTTTTTGCTAATGAGAAAAGTGCCGCTGATTATGACAAATAGCCTTGGACCAACAGGCTAAGCTGCTACATAGGCTCCCAATTGTCAGTCTGGGTGATTTTTGCATTTCATTATTTCTTTCCTGACGTCCTAGCTCCTTCTATCCTTAACATACTCCCAGAGCCGTATGTCACAATTTTAATAACACTTCTTTATCTCAATTTTTCCCCCCTCTCTCCATGGGAGCTGGAAACAAAAGGTTGTTACAGAAATAATGGTTAACCTTGCTTGTGTGCTGCAGCAAAAGAAACCCTATAGCTAATGTTCAAGAATTAAAAAGGTGTAAATAGCCACGTGGAGACCATTCAGTCCTGAACAACAGACTTTTAAAAATTCCTATTCCTATTATTATTTTAAATCCTTTCATATATACCATTCCAATGCCTGCCATGTTCTCATTCTCTTCCCTAATGATATAGCTATATCATGGATTTTAAAGAAAAAATAAACTATACCATGGTGGATGCTGAAACTGCTAGGAATACCTTTAACAATAGCCGTATTATTTTACAAGGAGGCAAGGCAGCACCTTGGGAATTTTAAGAGAACCTGACTCTTCTTTGCATATGGCTAAAAATTGTCTGTTGTAATTAAAAACAGTTACTGAAGGCAAAGTCTGTTGTGTGAGGGGGAGAGAGGGCAGAACTGTCCCTAAATAATGAGGGAGAGGTAAAAATGCTGGGTTCTGCAGTAATTCTTTAACATTAAAAAACATTGGCGAAAAGTTCATGAAGTTCTGCCAGGATTGTGTGCAGCTCAGATTCCTCAGAAGAGCTTCTTTTTCTTGAGTCTCAGAGGGGGAGTCGTGCTAGTCTGTAACTTAAAAAAACAACAACAAAAAACAAGTAGTTCTGTGGCACCGAAGGGTATGTCTACACTGCCACTCTAGTTCGAACTAGGGTGGCAGTGTAGACATACCCTCAGAGACTAACAAAAGATATATATCTATAGCATCATGAGCTTTCGTGGGCAAAACCCACTTCCTCAGATGGGTGGTGAAAAGAGTGTGTTTTGCCCATGAAAGCTCATGATCCTATTATATATTTTGTTAGTCTCTAAGGTGCTCTTGAGGACAGAGTTAATATATACAACATATGTGATCCAATAGGGCAAATTCTACTGCAGGTTATATACATACAACTCCCAATCTCACTGCAGCATTGCCCAGTGCATGTTGCCCTACTTAAACTCTTTTGGCACAGAAAGACTGCCCTCGGTCATGCCAGTCTGTATTGGGCAAAAGGAGCTGAAAACGTGGCATATGGGTATTCTGTCTCTATGCTGCCTTTGCGTTGGTGCACAGACAGCTGGGAGGGTATGGTGCATGCAAACCCCAGAGCTGGTTCTATGGCACTGCAGGACATTTTTGAGGTGATAATTTCTTGCCCTGTTCTAGTCTATTCGCATATGTAAAGTTAAGGTGTTTACAATGTAAGGGCTAAGGAGATTAAAAAAGGGTTCAAAAAAAGAAATATTACAATCTTCATTTAATAACTGGGAAACACTGAGGCATACCCAAATTTAAGTGATTTGTAGAAGGACACATAGAAAGTTCATGGAAAAGCCTGAAACTGAACCACCCCTCTTGAGTTCTATACCAGTATCTTATACCATAAGACCATTTTCCCCATCTTTCCTTTCCATTTATTTTTCTATATTTATAAATTACTGTATACAAATAAGATTTGCTTTTCAAATGTTTCAGAGACTAGACCAGCTATGTTAAAACCAGCTGAGCTGGAAGGTAAGCTATCAGCGTGTTTAAAGGTAACTTACAAAAGTAAAAGAAAATTTAATTTAAGGCTTTTTTTTCTTAAGGTATTAAAATAAGGTCTAATGGTTATTTTGCTTTTCCTGCTTTTTTCTTTAAACAAAACAAAACAAAACAAAGCAAAAAAAACCTTTAGAGACATCTGGAATTTTAAGTCTGGTCTTTTCTGATTTTGCTTGCAGCTTCTTGGAAGCCAACATTGAGGACTATTAGCTTTGCAAATCCTAAATGAAAGCCTGAGATGATGGCTTTTAAAATAAGAACCCTCCCTCCATCAATCCTGAGGGCTTCACAGTAGTTTCAGCTAGTTAAATGTTAACAAAATCAAATTAACAAAAAAAAGGTATCTTATTCCAGATTGTTTAAAACTAGCTTCCCTTATCAATTAGTCAGGTTTTGTTTGTTTTATAACTCTTATGTCAAATACCTTCTCGTTCTCCAGCTGTCTGTAGATTCTTCTAGGAAAACCCAGAAGGACAACCACCAAATTTCTAATGTTAAAAATCAGAAAAAAAATACAACCACTCTTTAGAGGAAAAATAAAATACATTCTGAGGCTCTTTCTAGAGTTCTTGGGCTTTTTGATGCAATACAACCTGGCTTAGAATAGGGCAGCTGCAGTTAAGGCTGCAAAAACATTTCATTTATTTATTGTATTAAAAGTACTAGTATTCTGCAACTAGTAAGCATGGGGTTCTGGGTGTCATCTTTAAAAGACACTCACCATTACTCATGTGAGTAGTCCTATTGACTTTAAAGGGACTATTTGTGTAAGTGAAGTTAAGCATGTGTTTAAATAATTGCAGGATCAGGCCTTGAATGTGAACAAACTATCAATTACCCTGGAAGTAATGTATATATTGCAAATATTTAATTTATACTGAAAAGCAGAACCCTTAGCAAAGCCTTTTTCCCACCATTCCTCTCCCCAGACTATTTTCTTATACTCATAAGTGCCTGAAAATATCACTTTTTTGCTGGGATTTCTGTAATTTATCCTAAAGTGTAATGGGGGAAAGTTTGAGGAAACTCTTTTGTCATTTTTTAGACATACAAATATAAACGTATTTGTTTATAACTGTATTGTTGGTCCACAGAGGATAACATCCTACTACAGCTGCCAGCCAATGGAATTAGGGTCTGAAGTCAACAGTAGTTTTGCATTCACACCAGGGGGAGCACAACTCAGGTCTTCATCTTTTGGCTCACATGACAGAGGTCAGTGAATTCAGGCTGAAGGCCTTGGGTTCAAACTTGACAACCCAGTTGTTCAAGGTGAAAAAAAAATCACACTTTGTACACAGTAAACTCAAAAATTGCCAACTCTTAGGGCCTGCTCTAAAAGCCATTGAAGTCAATGGAGAGTGTCCCTTTGACTTAATGGGCTTTCAGTCAGGCCTAACTTGACTTGCTGTCAACTTGTGTCTGAGACAGGCACAGGCCTGTCAACAAGAGGGGAGCGGGGCAAAAGAAGCAAATGTTCCAAAGCCCAGCCATTCAAAGGGGCCTGAGGCTTCAGCCACCACTGCCCCTGCAGTAGCAGCAATGGTGTACAGAGCCCTGGGTCCTTTAAATCACTGCCGGCGCACCACACCATGCGCTCTGGGCAGCGCTAAGGGCTGAGGGAGGCCATGGCACACTATGGGTGGCACAGATGGTTGGCTGCCTTCAGCCCCACCCCTTTTAGGAACACAGAGCTGTCCCCTTCCCCCACCTTGCCCAGGGGCTTGTGGAAAATGTCAGCTCCCCTGTCTATGCACGAAACTGATTGCAATCCATACCATGAAACACACACACAATTTTCCACAAACACTACTTTACCCCAGGAAAGGGAGCAAATAGGGAGGAAGAAAAATGGCAGCTCCCATGATTTTAGGGTCTCTCCAGGAGTTTGCCTGTATCACACAACATTCTGCTAAAGTAAAAGATTTCATTTATTTAAAAAGTTGTGTGGGGATAGACTAATATCCTACCTACAACCTGATTCCTTGAGATGGTCCACTGGTTTCAAGGACCTTACTCTACGACCAGTGTTCCCTGTAAGCTGAGCACTTGGGCAGCCAGCCAGGAGAGATTCAGGTGCTGCTCTGTTGATTAGCAGAGTGTCCACAGCACTCATAGCCAGCAGCATGTGTTTCTATTGGTGGTGCACAGCCACATATGCTTTGGTACACATAACATTTATTCTGCACATAGATGGAAAATTAATTAGAGGGAACATTGTCTATAATCAGTCCCATGACATGTATAAAAATACCTGTTGTACCTCTTCACTTTCCCTCTGCCCTTCTCTTTCACTGTAAACTTCAGGCTACTTTCTACTCTTTTGGATGTCTGGAAAATGCCTAGTACAGAATAGATGTCAGAGTACAAACAAACAACAGCAATGGAGAAAAAAAGTTTCTATGATTTCTTTAAAGGTTCTACAAATATGTCACATCATGGGCCAGATTTTGTCACTCTTACTTGGGTAGTGTTTCACTAGCGTCAATGAATCAAATTTCACCAACTGGTAAAAACTTTATAGTATGTCAGGCATTTAACCAAAACAAACAAGAATGGAAAAAATATGATATATATGCCACTAACTAAGCCATATAGCAGCTGTGGGAATCTTAACTTTTGAAACTCCTGGCTCTTGATTTTTTTGGTTCCCTAAACTAAACATTTTAAAATTTCTATTTATATAGGGGAGTTGAGTTTTGTTTTGCATTTAGTAGGATAGTCATTCTGCCCTTTATAATAAAAGTTCTTCCCAACATTCAGGGTTGGTATAAATCCAAATCTGATAAACTGCGAGGGCACTGTGTAATGGAAATATTTACATATTTAGCGTTATAGGCCATTTATACTATTATTTAAGGGGGTCACAGAAAAGGGCAGAGCTTATTAAAAGAGAGAGTGAGCAAGAGAGAGAGGGGTAAGAAACTCATAATGGGGTTTTTCATGCGGAACGATCATCTTATCTAATACGTCTGAAAATGTAATCCATTACTACTAATTACCAAGCCAGTGCTGAAATACAGGATCACAGGTCTTTCAGATCCAGATAGGGGCCAAATCTCTTTCTTCATTGTTCTTTCAATCCCATGCAGTCTCCTTCCCTTTTTATTTTTCCAAAGAGAAATTCAGGCCTTCGGACATTAACGGAGAAGGGCCCGGGGTCTCCCTATCGTCCTAAAGCAGAAGCTAAACAATATTAGCCAATCATTTTTGATAGATGAAGCATGGAAATTAGTTCCAGAGTTTAACTGATAACTGAAACCACACAGTTACATTCCATTATGGCAGCCTTAATTGATGAGCTCATTAAGCCCATTATTAGAGAAATTGATTTCAAATAGGCACTTAAAACTGGCTGGCAAAAGAAAAAGGTGAAGAGATACCGTACAATGTGAAGAAAGTAACTAAAATACATAATGAAGCAAGTAATTTTATAGGTTTGTTTAATGAAAGCCTCGAGAGCATATTAGTTGCTGTGTGGATTTTAAACACTCATTTTATGTACTAATAAAGCTCCTGTAGCTCACGTCCATTATGTGAGTTCTGAATGCCTCCAATCTTTAATGCAGCTCTGCTACTAATTAATTAATTAACCCCAGCTGAAGCAATCAATTAGTCATGCAGAATCAACACTTTAAAGGTCTACCAGGTACTGTGAGCTTGCCTCAAAAAAACTGCAGAAGCAAAGTCTCTTTTTAATTATTAATATTAGTTTTTGTTTTAGTGTAATAGAAAACAAATGAGACTAAAATTAAAAAACCACATTAGAGGTGCTGTAAAAAGGATGATTAACGCCCTGCCCCTAGATTATTTTGAAGGATAAAGCAGCAGAACTTCAGGGGGATTTTTTTTAAATAGGGCTTAAAATGGTAGACATATAAATTGCGTTTTGCTTTTGATGTGTCCTATCTGGGAGCAGCCAGTCAGCTAGCTACAGGATACTGCAAAGTTGGTCAAAAAGCCCCATTGATCAGATGGGGTGGAAAACCTAAGTGCTTAGCATTAACACAGCAATAAGAAGTCTCTAAGAAGGAAGTCTTTTCCTTTCCTTTCCTTTCCTTTCCTTGAACTAAAGTGGGTATTATGGCATTTGACTTGCTTGTGGCTCCCTCTTTACCACATCAAATACAAGCAACTTGTCTTCACTTGCACGGCATTTCCCAGCTATCCCAATCCAACCTGTCTTCTCCTTTCACTGTTAAGATGTCAGCTTCCACCTCCAACTGGCCTGTGTTGCCCGCTTCTATTGCCCTTTTGTCACATTTTCCAAACAAGCACCTTCGTGCTTTACCCCGCACTGCTCCACACACTAGGCAGAAGCCCTCCTTAAATACCCACAAAACTAATCTATATCTTCTTTTTCCAAAACGCTTAGAAAAAAAAACTTGACAGTGGCGAGGCTGCTGGTAAGCTGAGACTCTGGCCTATCATGCTTATTTTTTCATTGTACTCCTTTGGTCAGTCTGTACTCACCTGTTGTCTCATCTGATACTTCAATTATAAAATTATTTGGGGCAGGAGTTATCTTTCTGTTCTGTCTTTGCACCGTGCTTAGCACAATGGGATCCTGCTCAAGGACCCGGGCTTGAAAGCACTATAGAAATACAAGTAATAAAGTTAAATTATATAGTGTGTACCCAAAGGGCAATATAGTGATATCTCTTCATTAAACTAAGTGCATCAGCCACAACTATCTAGCCCTGTGGTCTCCAGCCTGTGGTCCATGGACCTCTAGGAGTCTGCAAGGGCACTACAGGGGGTCTGTGGAAACATAAAAGCAAGGATCGGGCCCATCGTGGTGGGCCCGATCCTTACTTTTCTTTTCCTTTTCTTTTCCCTGCCCCCTCCCACTCCCCCGGCAGCCATGCACGCTGGGATGGGGTTTGCTTTTGATCTCATTCCCTGGACACTAATGGAGCATAGGGAAAGTTCTTGCATGCTGTGCATGCCTCTCCTGCATGGCTGATGTACGAGAGGCATGCACAGCATGAAAGCATGCCCTCGCTCCCGTAGCATGCCCTCGCTCCCGTAGCATGCAGCAAATGGGATCAAAAGTAAGCCGCATCCGGGTGTGCACATCTGCTACCCTCCTCCCCCTGCCCTGTTCCCTCCCGAAGTTCCGCCCTTGAACTTCATGAACTATTATACATTTCAAATGATTATGAAGTAATGGAATGTTTGAAAACAGCTGTATACTTGAAAAGGTTGGGAACCACCCATCTAGCCTCATCTGTAAGATACGACTGCTGCTATCACATTCCCGGGTGCAATCCAGACCAGCGAGAAGTTGTGTCACCAAGGGTACGTCTAGACTACAGGCCTCTGCCGACAGAGACATGTAAAATAGGCTACCCGACATAGTCAATGAAGTGGGGATTTAAATATCCCCAGCTTCATTAAAATAAAAATGGCCGCCGTACTGTGCCAGCTCAGCTGATCATTGGCACAGTGCAGGAGTCAAGACGCGGATCGGTCGACAAGGGAAGCCTTTGTCGACCGCTCCTGTAAACCTCATTTCATGAGGCATAAGGGAGTGGTCGACAAGGGCTTCCCTTGTCGACCGATCCACGTCTTGACTCGCGCGCTGTGCCAATGATCAGCTGAGCCGGCACAGCGTGGCGGCCATTTTTATTTTAATGAAGCCGGGGATATTTAAATCCCCGCTTCATTGATTATGTCGGGTAGCCTATTTTACACGTCTCTGTCGGCAGAGGCATGTAGTCTAGACATACAATGTCTCACAATGTCTCCCTGGGTGCCTCACAATGCTGTGCTGTTGCTGCTTCTAATCCGGGCCATCCACAAACTGCCTAATAGCAAGCAGGACACACCCTGAGTGTCTATGTATAGCTGCATCTCTGGTCCAGCAACTCTCATGCCAGGGGGCTGCCAGCAATGCACCGGCAACACTGACTTCCACCAGCCTGGGGGTCACCCTGCAAGCAGTAACCAACACACTCTCAGTCCAGAATTTTCCCCAAAACATGTATTCTGTGCTGTCCAGCCCTCACTTAGGGTATGTCTACACTACAGAGTTAATTCAAACTAACAGCCGTTAGTTCGAATTAACTTTAAGAGGGGCTACACATACAAACCGCTAGTTCGAATTTAAATCGAACTAGCGGAGCGCTTAATTCGAACTAGGTAAACCTCATTCTACGAGGAGTAATGCCTAGTTTGAATTAAGTAGTTCGAATTAAGGGCTGTGTAGCCACTTAATTCGAACTAGTTGGAGGCTAGCTCTTCCCAGCTTGCCCTGGTGGCACTCTGGGCCAAGCCAGGAAAACTTTTCTGCCCCCCTCCCGGCCCCGGAGCCCTTAAAGGGGCACGGTCTGGCTACAGTGCTTGTGCCAGTTGCAAGCCTGCCAGCACCCAGCCAGCAGACCCTGCACCTGGCACGGCATGAGCCAGCCACCCGCTGCCACCCAGCACTCCGCCTCTTCCCAGGACCAGGCTGGCGGCTTCCAGGAGCTTGCCCGGGGCCGCAAGAGGTGAGCGCCCACCTGGTCGAGTGCAGAGATCATGGACCTCATCGAGGTTTGGGGGGAGGCCTCCAACGTCCACGATCTCCGCACTAGCCACAGGAACGCGGCCGTCAACAGCCACATGGCTGCCAGCCTGGCCACCAGAGGCCACATGAGAACCCAGGAGCAGGTTTGCATGAAAATCAAATTGGTCCAGTGAGACCCCCGACCCTGAGCCCTGAGCTTAGAACATAAGAATAGAAGAACGGTCGTACTGGGTCAGACCAAAGGTCCATCTAGCCCAGTAGCCTGTCTGCTGACAGCGGCCAGCACCAGGTACCCCGGAGGGGATGGACCGAAGACAATGACCAAGCGATTTGTCTCGTGCCATCCGTCTCCAGCCTTCCACAAACAGAGGCCAAGGACACCGTTCCTACCCTCTGGCTAATAGCACTCCATGGACCCAACCTCCATGACTTTATCTAACTTCTCTTTAAACTGTTATAGTTCTAGCCTTCACAGCCTCCTGTGGCAAGGAGTTCCACAGGTTGACTATGTGCTGTGTGAAGAAGAACTTTCGCTTATTAGTTTTAAACCTGCTGTCCATTCATTTCATTTGGTGTCCTCTAGTCCTTCTATTATGGGAACTAATGAAGAACTTTTCTTTATTCACCCTCTCCACACCACTCATGCTTTTATAGCCCTCTATCATATCCCCCCTCAGTCTCCTCTTTTCTAAGCTGAAAAGTCCCAGTCTCTTTAGCTTCTCTTCATATGGGACCTGTTCCAAACCCCTAATCATTGTAGTTGCCCTTTTCTGAACCCTTTCCAAGGCCAAAATATCTTTTTTGAGGTGAGGAGACCACATCCGTACACAATACTGAAGATATGGCATACCATAGTTTTATACTTCCCCTCCTCCTTCTTCCCCTGGCTTCCCCCTTCCAGCTCCCTCCTCCCAGGTTTCCACCTCCCCTCTCCCACCCTCTCTCTTCCCCTCTCCTACCTCCTCTTCCCAGTCTCCCCAGAGGTTAATTCCCCCACCCCCAGTTTTGTTAAATAAATAGAGTTTTTAGGTCTAGATGCACTAGTTCGAATTAGCTTAGTTCGAATTAACTAATTCAAATTAAGTTAGTTCAAATTAGTGCTGTAGTGTAGACATACCCTTAGACAGTTCAGATATTAGAGATACATTGTCCCATTGTCAGTAAACACTGGAGTGTTTTTTAGGTGGAGTTACCCGAATAATTCAGTTTAAATACAACACTGAATTAGTTTTGATTAAAGAATAAAACACATTTATTTAACTACAAAGAGAGAGGTTTTAAGTGAGTACAAGTACATGACATTAACATCAAAATTACTACAAGAAAAATGAAGATAAAATACTTTCTAACAGATAAAACTTAAGACTTGGTTGAAGGTAAAATCCTTATACACATTCCCAGCAACAGGGCTGACCAAATTCCCCTGTCAGGATTCCCCAAGAAAGTATAAGGGCTGGTTCCTTTGATTAGAATGTCAGGTTGTCCTTTTTCTTTAAGGAACAGATTTACTCCTACTCCAGACTTGTCTGGTAAACATGTATCAATCATAATTTCACTGTATGTTCATAACTTTCCATATAATGCCACTCCATACATTTTCCATTATATTATTGACTAGTGAGTTATTGGTTTTCAAATTATACCTCACAATGTATATTTTATACAAAGATTATTACAGTATTATGTAGGGTGTGAATACAGGGCTGCACATGGTCATCGCTGCCTTCTTGAATTTAACTGGGGGTGATGAGTTGATTTGCTGAAAGATAATGATTCTGGCTATCATGCCACTGCAGTGAAACTGAGGAAGTGAAAGATTTCTGGTGAGGAGAGAATTCTAAAGGAAGATTTTGGGAGGGGAGCTTTTTTGTTTATTCTTTAATTTTATTTTTTTCTCTCTCCCTTTCTCTGTAACATCATTTGTTTAGTTTGATCAGGTTGCCTGCCTGGATTGAGAGGGCATACATTAAATGCAGCTATGGTAAGAGATGGGAGACCTTCTTATTCAACATAGCTGTCCCTTGTGTTAAATTCTACTTTTTACCTTTGATAAATCCAGTATCACTCCATTAGTGTGTTCACTCGTATGAGGCCAGACGGTAGAGTTCTGACCGTAAGTGTTTGGTTGCAGTTTCTTCTGGAACTCTTAAGCGTTTTTCAGAACTCCAAGAGTACATCCACAAAGCAAACTGAGCAAACTGTGTATCTTTCTGGTAACTTTTCAGATTTATTGGGCTTTATCAAGTGCTGACTGTCTGGTGACTTTGGTTTTAGGACCTAATTCTCCAAGGTGCGGAGTTCCTTCCTTTCCCAGTGACCTCTATGAGAGCTGAGAATGCTCATCACCTTTCTGCAATAAAGTGCAGACAGGATATTTTCTGTATTTCTCTTTTCCCCTTTACCTATAGTGGCACACAGTAGAGATTATGGTCTTCTTTCCTTTCTTTTAAATCTCCATGAAACTTTCAAGGAGGTGCTCTGCAATCCTCCCCTGAAGGTTTTTAGGGAGGGCTGCCTTAATTTTTCCTCTATGGTAGGACATTTTCCCACACTAGTCAGTGATGGCTTTGCCAATCACCATTGCAGTACACTGGCTAACAGCATATGGGCCCAGACAGCTTTTTGGACACCAGCAGCAGCTGTTCCCTCCACCTCTGTTATCCTCAGGAGTGGGACATCAGCTAAAATCACCCCCACCCGTGCAAACGGTGCCAGTATCAATGACATTGTCCTACTCATAGTTCCATGTAAAAGCACAATTCCTTAGTTTTTCTCTCCAGGGATGGTGCTGTGAATGGAGCCGGGCACAAGCACTCCCAAGCAGATGTGTCAATAAGCACATCTTTCTGAAACTTTAGGGTTACAAGGTCAGGGAGTTCTGAATCTTAAGTTTCACTTTCCAATGTGTCTGCATTGACAATGGTAGCTCTGCATGTTTTATCACCAGTTGTTGCCATTTCCCCCTCCCTACCTCTGGAACACCTAAGCCAGATAAAGAGAGGAAAAAAGAGGACTTGGGATAACATTGCCACACACTGCCCCTCATGTTTTATGAAAATTGGCTTATGAATATAAATATTCATAATTCAAATATGCTTCAGCAAAATGTATCATGTAACATTTCAAAAGTTATAAATCTGCTGAAAGTGGATATTCTATATCTGTGCACATATCATTCTTGTATGTGACATTAGAAATATGAAGTGTGAATCTGTTTATAACTCTAGTTATACTAATGATGGCCATTAGTAATATTACAGAGACATAATGGCCCAGTGCTCAAGACAATGATCTGTAAATGGTGTTGTTTTCCCCATAAGCCCAAACTGTGGTTCGTCCTACAAAGTCATGCGGCCAGGATACCTGATGCTAGAACCCATTTTGGATCTTGTACTTTTCCAGTGAAGATGAGAAAAGTTTGAACTAAAAACAAAAAATTCCCACCTTAGGCAAAAGGGATATAAAGCTGGGAAACCTAACTATAGGGGTAGCTGCCAGACACCAGGAGATCCCCCACATGGTACCCAAGATCCTGCTGGCAACATTTAAGGGTACATCTACACTGCACACTAGTTTCAAAATAAGCTATTCTGGAAGAAATACTCTGAAAAAGCTTACTTTGAAATAGCATGTCAACACTATAAGGAAGCCTCAAAATTAGTCCGAGGCAGGTCACTAATGTGGTCATTCTACCTTGAATTAGAGCCCCAGGAGGCACAGGGGAGTAATTAATTTGAATGGCTCTGGGAAGGAGCGATTCTGAAACAGCAACCGTGGCGTGTCCACACTACTGCTATTCTAAAATAGCTATTTCAGAATAGGCGTTATTCCTCGTGGAAAGAGGTTTAGAGAAGTAGGAATAAGCCATCTGTTATTTCGAAATAGTGTAGACGCTTGCATTATTATTTTGAAATAACGTCAGTTATTTTGAAATAACTGTGCTGTGTAGATGCACCCTATGACTGAACAGGGAGAAGGATCAGGCCCAAGCTAGAAGGTTGCCTAGATTGTGGAAGAGATGATAAGAAATGCTAGGGTAAGAATTTTCATTTAACAAGTTTCTTAATGTGTTAGGATTCGGTGGCGTGTTTTGATTATTTTGGCTTAGTAACTTATTTGCTCTGTCTGTTAACACTTGCAATCACTTAAATCCTACTTTTTATACTTAATATAAAACACTTTTGTTTGCTATCAAGCCCAAAATAAATAATTATTACCTGGGGAAAGAGGGAAGCAACCACTGTGCATATCTCACTTTCATTGATAAAGCAGGAAAACATGTTTATGAGGTTTATCTGTGTCAAACTTTTATATGGAGTAAGATGAACTTAAGACAAAATGAATAGGTGCACTGCCAGTGTTATATCCATAAATGTGCACCAAGCACCATGCAACTCTGAACAGGCCCCTAGACAGCAGGGTCCGGTAAAGCATAGTACTCCACAACACACTGTTAAGGAGATCTTTCAAAGCTTCCCTGAGCTGTGTAGTTCAATGTTGAGCCTTCTAGTAGCTCTTATGTCTGCCTGTGCAACCTCAGCAGAGTGCCACTCTCCTGGCAGCAACTTTTCACTCTTTGCTTCACAGATTTGATGCAGGACACAGACCACAGCTTATAACCATTAGAATATTTTTCTTACAGGAGATCCCATGTTGTGAGTACACAATGCCAGCACCCTTTCATTCTATGAAAAGCATATTCAACTTTCATTTTGCACTTGCTGAGCTGATAGATGAAACTTTCCTTGGTGCTGTCAAGGCAGCCAGGGTATGGCTTCATGCGCCAGGGAAGCAAAGTGCAGGCTGGGTTCTTCAGGATCAGGTCTGATATTTCATCATTCCCAATGGTAATCTGCTGGTCAAGAAAAAGTCCTTGCATGTAGCTTTCTGAAAACTCCTGTGTTCCTAAAGATGTGAGCATCATGCACCTTGCCTAGTCAGCTCACAATGATGATGGTGAAGCAACTTAAATGATCCACATTTGCTTGCATAACCATAGACAAGTAGCCCTTTCTGCTGATGTGCTTTGTAGCAAGATGGTCTGATACCAAAATAGGGATAATGTCTATTGCTACCCTGCAGTTTGGAAACCCTCTTGCTGCAAATCCATCCAGTGTCCTGCACATTTCTAAAAATCATAATCGTAGTCATAGCAGGAAACAATTAATGGTCCTGCACATTTGGATGCTAAGGTGCCCACAGTTGATTTTTCAAATCCAAAATGATTGTCCACTGACAAGAAGCAATCTGGCATTACAAGTTTCCACTGTGCAGTCACCACTCGCTTCTCCACTCTCTTATTTCAGTGTCCCTGTGCTGGAGGGCTAGAGAGAGCTCAGCACACACACATCCCAGAATGTGGCCTTGTATATCCAAAAGTACTGCAGCCACTGCTTGTCATCCTAAGCCTGCATTATGATGTGATCTCATAAGTCAATGCTTGTTTCTCAGGCCCAAGTGGCACTCCACCAGTAATTTGAAGTAATTATTCCCCAGTGCTTCCTGGGGCTCTAAGTAATGTGGAGGTAGCACATCCACATTAAGGGAGCCTGCCTTGAACTAATTTTGCCTCTTCCCGTAGTGTGGACATGCTTTTCAAAAGAGTTACTTTGGGAGTTATTATTTCATTTCAAAATCATTTCCTCGTGTAGTCCTGCCCACAGTGTGTAAAGTTAAGCATTTGTGTAAGTCTTTGCAGGATCAGGGTCTTTCTTACGATTTAACATAGGTAACAAACAGTCTAACACTGATTAGTTATGAACCAGAACAAAAACAATTAAAGTAATCTTTGGGATATATTTTTGGGTGAATTGTAGTGAAATTGCTGGCTGACAATAATTTCTAAGGGATTAAATCATCATAGATACACATGCAATATTGATAGATACCCCTCCATTAAGTAAATACAGCACTGTGTTCTAAAGATAGTACACAGGCGTGGGCATGAGGAAACCTGTGTTCTAGCCCCAGCTCTGGTTATATGACCTTGGGTCAGTCATTTTACTGCTCTGTGCTTCTCTTTTCCCTTCCATCCCTTGTCTGTCTTGTCTATTTAAATTGCAGGCACTTCAAGGCAGGGACCCTCTCTCATATGTAATTATACAGCACCTAGAAAATCAAGACCTAGACCCTGGTTGGGGACTCTAGGGCTCCTTCGTGACACAATATAATTAATAAGCAACAAATTAGCGAATTAATTTGGCTTGCTTTACCTCGTAATGAACATTTAATTTCTTAAAACATTACTCATTGAGTGTCAACAGTGTTGTTGGTGGTCCCTGCTTTGTGGAGGTCACAATAATTGCTTAGACACAGACAAAACTGATCGGAGACAAAAATACTGTTTTGTCTGTTTCTGATCTACGTTGTTTTATCAACGAACTTTGTACCATCAAGGCTGATTGGAAGAGGATGAGAACCATAATACACAAAGTATTATAATAAACCAGTCCAGTCTTCTGCATTTATGAAAATTACAAAAAGAAACTCACACTTCAGCTTCCCTTCCACTACCTGTTATGTTTCAGTTCTTGTAGCTGCATACAATATGAATGGAAGGCAGCTCAGGGAGTTGAGAGGACTTTCACAATACTTTCTGCTAGAAGATGCTGAAGAGCCCAGAAGTGTTCTGCTATTTGTATTGCCACCCAGATTCAATAACTGTTGTCATTTTCTGCCTTCATTGTTTTAATAGTCAATTCAATTGAAAATAGGCCCATTAAAAGTATTCATTTGTAAAATATTGCACTATAACTAGTTTTTCTTTGTTTAGCAGTTCTGAAAACACCTACCAAGCTAATGCCATTTAAAACCCACTTAAAGGCCAATTTACACAACATTTGCGATTGTGTAAATAAGGTCTGCTGTTATGTTAATGTGTGATTGTACCACTTGTGGTCTTCTGAGGGATAATTCACAATTCTAAATTACACTGTTTGACAGAAGGATTTCAGTTTGTTTTAATCACAGCTTTCATTACCATTAATCAGATGTAAAAGTGCATTGCTGGGTGAAAATTGTTTGCCTGTGTTGAAAAACAAGTAGAGACAAATGACTGAAATAAAGATTTAGGTTTTTTTCACCATTTTCACATAAACCTAGTGTATTTAATAACCCTGTATATTTAATAAACTGGAAATTTCATGAAAGCGTAAATATACCAGGAAAGAAATTGTTCTTTAAAAATAAACAAAAAGCAAAAGACCCAAAGTGTTTTCCCCAGATTGGCTAACAATATTGCTTTACTTCAGATAACGATTTTATTCTCAGAGCATTGCTGAAGATTATGCATTTTTCCTTCATGATTCCTTAATGAAGGACTAATTTACCTATTGCCAAGTGGATTACAAGCTGTAATATGATTATTTAATTCAGCACAAAATCCACCATGTCAAAATTAATTCACATTTACCTAATGTTTCTAAATTAGGCTACTAAATGTGCATGGCTGACTGCCAACTCATCCTAAGATTTATTTATTTGTTTGTCTTCATAGGCATATTGAATATACTAGGTGCAAGCTAAATATACAATAAACAATAAGACTGCATATATATTACAGCATATGATCAAATAAAGTTGTAATAAATACAGTAGTAAAATTTCTGTTTCTCTTACTCACTTAGGCCCCAAGTCAGCAAACTGCCCTTATAAAGCAAAACACTTAAGGAGCTGTTTACATTTTTTGCTGGTCAGGGATGGATTTAAGAATGTACTTCAAGTGTTATTGCTCTATCGGGGCCTTAGCCCCTGATCCAAACCCCATAGAAGTCAACAGAAAGATCCCTATTGATTTCAGTGGGCTTTAATCTCAAACCCTTAGTTAGCCTGCTTTCCGTCATTGACTTTTATCCACAGGCCCTCAGGTATTAAATTATTGTATGTTTCTTTACAAAATTCCATAGAGAACCTGACAGACTGCATGGTCTCACAAGAGAACCTGACAGACTAAAATGGTCTCACAAGCTTTCATCTTGGTAAGCCTCATCCTCCAATGCTCCTTTCCCATTTTCTTACTTTGGCTTGCTAGCATATGTAGGTGCTGATGCTGCAGTCAGTTCCACAGTGTGGACACCATCATTCAGCTATGCAGAGACACTCTCCTCATGGGTACTGAGGTAAACATTAGCAGATCTGAGGCTGTGTCTAGACTACACATTTCCCCCAGAAAAAGATACGCAAATTGCTTCTTTTTCTGCTTCTTTTTTCAGAAGAGGCTTTTACGACATTTGGCCCATCTACACTGGGCCAAATGTGGGGAAAAAAACCCTTTTTTGGAACATCCCTTCTTCCTCGTAAAACAAGCTTTACAGGGATGCCAAAAAAACGCATCTGCTCTTTCAGGGAGCAGTCTAGACGTACCCTGAAATACGTGTGCTTTTCATCATACAGCTTTTACCATAGGATTGCTATTATTTGACTTTAAAGCATGTATCACACCTCTCTCTGGTGCTGTAATAACAACACTGTTCCATATACTCTATTATTCATGTATTGAATACGTAGCTGCCTATTTAGCTTATTACATTGTGCCAACCGCTGTCATATCTGGGCAGCATTTACTTATGTACCAACATTTTTATCTTCTACACACAAGAGTCTGAGATCATAAAAATACTACTTTACATTTCTATAAAAACTGACAAAGTGGGTTCCAGCCCGTGGAAACTTATACCTAAATAAATCTGTTAGTATTTAAGGTACCACAGGACCACTCGTTGCTGGGTTTTTTTTCCTGAAACAGACTAACATGGCCACCTCTTGGATATATTTCTATAATAGTTTTTAAACACTATGATAATAAAATTAAGTCTCACTTCAGCCCTTTTGGTAGCTATGAGGCATATTCCCTTTACTAACCGGAATAACCATACAACCGAGTGGTCCCAAGTCTGCCTCCATTGTGGCCCCATTTTGTCTTTTTGGCAGTGGAAAGGGGACCAAATTGTCTCCTGGGGAATACCCCTTGCATAATGAGTGCAGGGGATGGAGGTGATGTGAGTAGAGTGTGAGGCAACTCCAGCCATTCCGGGACAACAAAGGGCCCCAAGAGAGAAAGGATGGGTCTATGGCACTAGTGTCAGACTCAGGAGATGCAGTTTTGATTCCAGCTGTACCATAAACAGCCTATGTGACCTCAGGCCACTCACTTAACTGCTCTATGCCTCAGTTCCCCCTCCATAAAATGGGGACAACAGTACTTCTGCAGCTCACAGAAGTCTTGTAAAAATAAATACACTAAAGATTGTGAGGTGCTTGCTTACTTCAATCATGGGGGCCAGATACACACCTCAGCTAGACAGAACCTGCCGTAATTTAGGGCAGTTTCACATGTGGTCCCAAATCCTAAAGACACAGCGGTGTTTCATGTTGATCTCCTGTGCAGTGACAGCTCACATTCTAACCCTGGAAAAGGGATGGAGTCTGTAGGGCTCTACACAGTGGAAACATTTTAGAACTAGCCCTTGACATATATTAAACTATTCCTGGCATTCCCTTTACCACTCATCTGATAGACACTAATGGCTCCAGACAACACGCCTATTTAGCATGATTATTGTTTTCATTTTTTAAAAGGCACCCTGTGCTCAGTAAGTGCTAGACACACCTTCATTATTCCTATCTCTTTGGAGAATCACAGCCTCTAGACTGACATATGAGACATCTCAAGATGGTTGAAAAGCAGTTCATCACGTGAATATGTCACACATCCCAGTAACATAAATTTCAGTACCAATTTTCAATGTAACTAATATATGCTAAAAGTATCTGCTGTTTTGGAGTTATCTGACTTGCTTAGAAAACTGAGCTGAGTTTTAATAACCGCTCAGGTAGAACATATAACAGATTGAGTCATCATTACATTTACTTACACACACACACACACACACACACACACACACACACACATATATTCTTTTGGTCTGCAATTTTTTCCAGAGGTTGTTCAAAGCTGTCATTTGTTCTATAAATTCAGGCAATATAATAAATGGACCACGACAGAATAACCATTCCAACATTCTAAAGTACTCTTACGCAATAGACCTATATGACTCAAACTATGTTCTCCCGCTTGCTAACTATCATTTTCTACAGCTCCTGTCACAAAGAACCTGAGCCAAAGATGTCAAATTCCTTCTGTGGAAAGGAACACATTCTAATATAGACTATGTTCTGGGGGCCAGTGTATAAGTTTAGTGCCACATAACCCTCCTACCCTTGATGTGAGTGGGAGCTTTGCATGAAGATCAATGAATATTGCCTGCATATGGCAACTAAACTTAGTTACTGGGTGTGCGGGATTTTCAAATGCATCTAAATTACTTTAGATGAGAGGATAAAGGGACTTGTCTGAAGTCACTTAGATGATAGTGAGTATCCCACCCTTTGTGATTCTGTATTATTCATTCGGTACTTTATTGTTACATTCAGATTAGAAAATAGGCTCTCACTTAGGTTCTTGGCTATTCGGCTCTTTTATTTGTCTTCCCCTTCTCTATTTTTGGAACTGTCTGCATGAGGAAGTTAAATCAGACTGACTTCAGTTGTTTGGGTTAAGTGCCCTGTACACAGATATTTTTTAAAATTGAATTATTTGGAGCCAGAGTAATTAATCCTTTCAGGATTGAATCCACTTCAGAGAGTTTGTTCCCTTTCAGATTTGTGTGGACACATTCCTAACTAATCCATTTTTGGTAGCCCTGCCACTGCTATTTTAGTCTACGTTGCTTCACATGTGGGCCAGTCTGTGCACCTTCTATTACTCCAAAGTCCTGTGCACCTTCTACTACTCCAAAATCATCTTGACCAGAGATCATCTCTTCATTTAAATGTTGGGGGGGAGGGGATCAGCCAGCTGTGTCCCTTTTTGATACTAAGTACTGGTGAATTCACACACCACGAGTTATGCACCTAGTATAGCAGCCAAGCCCCCAACTAATGCTTCCAAGCAGACCCCTGCAGAGCTCCTGAACTTGAGTGCCTTTTATGGACAGTTGAATATCAGTCCCATCTGGGGAAGAACCACTAGAATTCAGACACCATAAGACACCGTAAGAGCAAATGAAGAAGAGGGGCACTCCCAGATATGGTCAAAGGGCTTCTGAAGTATCTGAAGGCAAGTGACAAAAGAGGACCTCCAACTACCTCCCTACATTTTTGAAAAAGATGCCGTGACTTCCTCCAGGAATGAAGTGGTGAATTAAAGACAACATGGTAAGCACACAAAGGGTATGTCTAGACTGCATCCCTCTGTTGGCAGAGGAATGCAGATTAGGCAGGTCGACATTGCAAATGAGGCAAGGAATTAAATATCCTGTGCCTAATTTGCATAAAATTAAACCTGCAAGGAGGTTTCCAGGATCTGTTGAAAAAGCCTTTCTTTCTTGACAGATCCCCCTCTAGACTGCTGCTTTTTGCCGACAAAGTGCTGAGTCGGCAAAATGCGGTGGCCATTTTTATGCAAATTAGGTGCAGGATATTTAAATCCTTGCCTCATTTGCAATGTCGACCTGCCTAATCTGCATCCCTCTGCCAACAGAGGGGTGCAGTCTAGACATACCCAAAGGATCTAACCAGGAGGAGATGTTTCCAGGCAGCCAAGAGCTGTATAACAGATTCAGATATTTCACAAGAACCCCATTACGTACAGTCAGCCTGAAAATACTGCAGAGGAAACCTGAACAAGTAAGTGTTACATGCTTAATCCAGTTATCCCCATATAGACATGCCCTTTGTGTCTTGTCTTTTCTTCATCTGCATTTCCTTCACCACAGCAGCTTGCAGTATCCAACCACTCAGCAGTGCTTCCCACTAAACCGAATAGCCATTTAAATACCTAATGCAGAAATATAAAGTGTTAATAGGGGTTTAGAGTTAAGAGCTCCCAGTTAGACTAATGAAGGTGGGGAGTTCACCCTTATGAGTCCTGGTTCCAAACTGCCTGCATAGACAAGACACTGCATTGGATAAACCCAGAACATGTCCCAAAAGTATTGTTTTGTTCATAATTTCATGGGCTAGAAATATTTTTTTAAATGAAAGCTTTGATTCACTAGACTTTCAGAATGGCACCACAGGCCACAACATTGCATGGGTTGGGCCTGACCTGGTTTGAAGGATGAGCTATTTGACACCTCTGATCTAAGCAGAAAAGGTAAAATTCCCACCTGAGGACAGAGCCAGTCCAAGGCCATAGACTATTCAAACCCCATTTGCTAATGTAAGCTACACAACCCCAAGCAACGTAAGTGTCTCTGGCAAACATGGCAGTGTGCACAGCACTAAGTCAGCAGGACAGCTTGTCCCCCTGACACAGCTACTGGTGTTAACTGCAGGGAAGAATGGAGGAGGTTAATTATATCCAAAAGAGAACTCTCTCCTGTCAGCATAGAGCAGCTATACAGGGGATCTTGCAGAGGCACAGCTGCATTAGTTCAGCGGTGCTGTTGTAAGTCTGTACTGTAGACAGAGTCTTAGGCCATGTCTATGCTTACCATGCTGGAGAACAATCATCTGGTATTTGATTTAGCAGGTCTTGTAAGGACCCGTTAAATCAAATGCTGAGGGCATCCCCGGTCTGCATCAGTACTCCTGCTCCTCACAAGAAGTAAGGGAAGCTGATGGGGGTGTTTGCTCCCATTGACCTCCCACTGTGGAGGCAGTGCCAAGCTTGGCTTCAGATGTTTTGACTCCAGCTACGTTATTTACGTAGCTGCAGTTATGTACTTTAAGCCAATCTTCCGGGTCTAATATAGACCTGGCTTAAAGTTCTGGTTAGAGGTAGAAATCTGAAACTAAGAACATTCAGCTGGTTTGGAGCCTTCACCTAAGAGTTTTTCATAGTTAGCCAGGATTCATAGTTAGTTGGGATTCCAGTTAACCAGTAGACCAGGGCTGGCTCTCTGTGTATTTCTCTGGTCATCCAACTCGGTGGCAAAAAGTCTCAGTGAATGGAAACAAAAATTTAGATTCCTCCACAGAGGAACTCTGTTCTAATGTAAAAACTCTAGTAAGATTCTCATTCCTATAGCTCTGATGCTAGTGAATACAGGGCAAAGAAAAGGAAAGATGTACACATAAGTAGCACAATAATGTTAGGTTGTGTAGCAATACGTTGCTCCCTCCCACGTACCCAGTCCTCTCCCATCCACTCCATTACCATCAGGATTTAAACAAAAAACAAACAAGCCAAACAACAACCCCAACAGGTATTAATCTTCTGCCTTATAATTGGGAGCTAAGTTTGGCACATGCAGAGAGGCCAAGGACTGGTTGGCCTTTCCTCCTTAGTAGTAGTCTAAGGGATGTAGGAAGGTTGGGGGGCTCCCCCAGTGGCGCAGTGGATAAGGTAGTTGGGGCATAAGTGGGGCAGGGTATATGCTGCTATGCTACTGCCTTAGTCTGTGGATTAATAGCGGACTGATGGTTTCAGGGCTGCCAATCCAGCGCATTACACAAACATTAAATTCCCTTTAAGAATAACAAACACAATGGCTGAGTTATAAACTCCTCCATGATAATAGTAATGGAAACATTTTATACATACCTGTAACTACAATGGTGTTGCTGCAGTAATCCTACACTGCCTATAGTACTGATATTTTAAATAATTCATCACACATCTTATACTTTTGCCCCCTTTTTCACACTGCTGTACACACTTTACATCCTTTCAGTAACAAACACAGAGAGAAGTGCACCAGTAAATTATTTCTTCATTGAATCCTTTTAGCAAAGAAAACACACAAGCCCACCAATTTGAAACTGGTTGTTAACTAGCTGTATTATTATTACCTCCCATCTCATCCTGTTAAAAAGCCAGATTTTTTCAGCCATTTGTGCTGCTTTTAATCCATAGGAAGTCAATTTTCCACTCATATATTAGTTTATTTTATATTTTCAAATTGATTCTACTATACATTGATTTCCTGTTGTGTGCATTGTATCCTGAGCTAGGATTATACGTTTAGTAGAAGTGGATATTCCTGCCACATAAAGGTTGCTTCAGCTCTATAGGACCCTTATCTTGAAAAGGGAGAGTCCAATTTTATTGAAACAGCTAAAATCCCACTTAATTGAATTTTTTTCTAAGATGTACAAGCTTAGAGACTTTTGGTTTCCAATTCAACTTCAGCTTCGCGGTGTTTAAATTTCCAAACCTATAAAGACCTTTATGAAAAAGAACTTACAAATATTGTATTTCTGATATGGTGAATTACTGTAGAAGCTGGAGGTAAGAAGCAGTGAAATATCAATACTTTGTAGAACATCTTTTGATCATGCTGGCTTTTCATGGGCTGTTTAACACATTCCTATGGAAAAATATCATGTTTGGACCTACATTTTACAATGTTAGAGCCCTGAAATGCTGCAGAATAGAATTAAGGCAGTGCACTGGAACAGAAAGGAATACAGTACCTGAAAACATTCATCGCAAGGAGATGAGCTGACTCTCAAATCCTGGCCGCATTGAAATCAACAGGAGGTTTGTGATTAATCTCAATGAGGTCAGAATTTTACCCACAAGTTTTAGCAGTTGTCCTGGAGTGGGTTGGATTTTAGATTGCTCCTAGTGTTCATTTTTTAAGGCAAGCCCTAGCTGTCTTTTGAAATGATGTTCCCATATTCCTTCAACTTTTAAGGTAAAGATAGAATACAGCTTTCTCTGGTGCTCTGTCCTGAGAACCAGAAGCCTTAAACAAAGCCCATTGAAGTCAGTGGATCTGGACTTAGCTGCTGAATAAGCTTGAAGCTTTCTGCAACACCATCTTTTTTGAATGTTCCCAACCATGTCATAAAATCATAGAACACTAGAACTGGAAGGGACCTTGAGAGGTCATTGAGTCCAGTCCTCCGCCCTCATGTCAGGACCAAGCACTGTCGAGATCATCCCCGATAGATGTCTATCTAACCTGCTCTTAAATATCTCCAGTGATGGAGATTCTACAGCTTCCCTAGGCAATTTATTCCAGTTTTTAACCATCCTGACAGACAGGATGTTTTTCTTAATGTCCAACCTAAACCCCCCTTGCTGCAATTTAAGCCCAATGTCAATGTACTTCTCTCTCACAGAGCAGCTTCTCTTGGTTATGAAGCAGATGTGGATAGAATTTTTCAGCCAAACCATTATTTTGGACAAAAATGCAGATTTGAGATGACTGAAATATTTCACAAATTCATATCAATTCCCCAAATTGTTTCAGTTGATAAAAACCTACCAAGTTTTAAAAATTAAGAAATTTTGTTTTGACAGTCTCAAAATAAAATATTTTGATTTTACAATTAGAAATTACTTTTCATTTTTACATTTCCTTCAATGTGCTTTAAATGCTCAAAACTAAAAGAAAATGGCTCAAAGAAAGGGGTCAAATTAACATTTGGTTTAACTAAAATTACTTTTTTTCTTTGCCATTCACCCAAAAATTGAAAAATATCTTCCTCTCTGTCACCATATATATATATATACACACACACACACACACACACACACACACACACACACACACACACACTTAGGTTTTCCAAAACTGCCAGTTAACCAGAAATCAGTTACTTGCACAGCTCTATAATGTAGGACCTGATCCTGCACATTTAACTGCAAACACATTTGCATCTGACAACCGAGATTCCACATGAAATTTTGTTGATTTCAGAGGGATCAGGCTGCAGGATTCATAGATTCCAACAGACTCCACTGAAATCAAGGAGGATTGCACAGCTCTCCATATACATATCTGTTTGCAGGAACTGACCTTTGGAGTGGAATTTCTTCAGGGCAGAGACTCTTGTAGTCTGCATGACATGATGCAAGCCTATGACACTGTCTACCAATGAACTAGCAAATGAACAGCAATTTATTCAGACTCTTCTCCTACATGAAGAAATGCTGCCAGAGGCGTGCATTGTGAGGGGCACCACTACCCAGAAGAAGGCACTAAGGCATATCAGTTCTACTTTTTAAAAAAAATCTGTATTAGTTAATAGCACAAGTCTTAAAGCAGTTTGTACATTTAAGAGATCTGCAGTTAGGCATCCTCCATATCGAGGAGACAGGCCCTTGCAGAGTGGTACCTGTTCCCCAGAGATCAGATGTGGACTTTTCCAATGTTCAGTGGTGGTTGGATCTGGAATTTGGGGTGAGGCTCATTATAAGTTGATCGCTGCTTTCACTTACATGCCACAGAAAGTCCTTGATGGATTTCAATGGGCTTCCACAGAAGATGAAACTTGCCTCAGACCAGAACAGTCTCTGGTTCCCTTTTCTGCAGCTGTCAGGGATGGATTTATCCTTCTGATTTTTTCTCTTTATAAATAACCAAATGTTAAAAATAAAAGAGGAAAGAGCAGTGCTCCATGTATTTCTCATTTTGTTAGGCTCTGATCCCACTCCCACTGAATTCAATAGAAGCTTTGCTATTGGTGTCAACAGGTAAAGGAAGGTGAGGAGCTCTGCATGATTAAATATGG
>CM064331.1:15798404-16023404 GCA_032595735.1 Pelochelys cantorii | reverse complement strand
TAACCTGATGCCCTGCCGGCACTGGTTCCAGCCAGCCTTAACTTCGGTTCAGGGTCCACTCAACGTGGACATGTTAGTTCGAATTAGCAAAACGCTAATTCCAATTAGTTTTTAGGTCTAGATGCACTAATTCGAATTAGCTTAGTTCGAATTAACTAATTTGAATTAAGTTAGTTCAAATTAGTGCTGTAGTGTAGACATACCCTAAGGTGCTTCAGGATCACTCTTTTTAGAGAGAAAAGTGTTGGAGGAAAACACCAGAAAAATTGTTTGGTATTGTATCCCAAGTGACAAAATTATTAATGTCATCATTATGATGTTCACTTGAAAATGAGGGCGGGGGAGAGAGAGAGAGAGAGAGAGAGAGAGAGAGAGAGAGAGATGCTCCATTTCTGCATCCATAATAATAAACAGAGGACAGCATAGGTTAAAAAAGCTGAATAGCAAAAGAAAAATCTCTAAATTCAGCACACATCTCATTCAAACTAGAGTAGTCCCATTCAGAGCTGTCGATTTTTTATGTTTGTACAGCGCCTAGCACAGTGGGGTCCAATTCTGATTGGGGCGTCTGTGTGCTATAAATAAGTATTTGCTGTAGCCACTGAGCTTAATGGATTACTCACATGCTTAAATTAGTCATGTGTTTAAGTATCTTACTGAGTCAAGGTCTGAGTCAATTTAGAGGATATTAACAAATGAAAGAACTGCTCGTATGACATCAATTTAGTAAGATTATGCCAAATAACTTTATCATCCTAAATACTGCACGTGATAACATTTGTCAAGGAATCTAAGGAAACAATCAGCCAATAGGAACTGACCCCAGCCACTTTCTCAGTTCCTATTGGCTGGAAACAACCAGCCAATAGGAGCTGAGTGATTGGATGGGGGGGATGTGGGCATCTTCTCCCCCCTGGAACTGAGAGCCACATGGAGGGAAGAACCTGCAGTTTAAAGTGATCTGGGGCTGCAGCAGGCAGGGAGTCCAGCCTGCTTTGGGGGTGCTGCAGGACTGCTGGCCAAGAGACACTTAGGTAAACGCCTCCCTGCCAGAGCCTGCCTCTGGCACCCCAGCCCCTCCTGCACCCCAACTCCCTCCCCCAGGTCACCATCCAAACCCTCTGCACCTCTCTGCCCCAGGTCATATCTCCCCCCCAGACCCTGTACTCCCTCCTACTCTCCTCCCCCAGGCCAGAATCCTCCCCTGCACACAAACACCCTCCCAGACCCTGCACCCCATTCCCCTGCCCCAGGTCACCACCCAAACCCCCTGCAGTTTGCACCTCCTTTTCCCCTTCTTCCTGGTCAAAATTCCCTCCCAGACTTTGCACCTCTTCTGAGAGCCCCTCCCCGAGGCCAGAATCTTCTCCTGCACCCATACTCTCTCCATGACCCTACACCCCAAACCCCTGACACAGATCACAACCCCCTCCTTCACCCAAACTCCCTCTCAGACCTCACACGGTCTTCTGCAGCCCAGTTTCTTTCCCTGTGCGCCCTTCTGTGACTAATCTCCACCCTGGACCCCGCACCACCTCCACAGAAAAGTGTGGCTTTTGACCACTTTCCAACATCTTGGAGTGCCTCCCCACCAAAAAGTATTGCCTGGCCCTGGCTCATACAATGACCTGATTTTCACACACTTAATGCTGTGGTATTTCTGCATTCTCATTCTTTACATGTAGCCTGCCACCTACATTCTTCACCTACTTTCCCTTTTATATAATGTTCTATATCTGTAGACACACAAATACACACATTCATATTTTATCCTCATTTTATAGAGGAGGAACTTGAGACAGAAATTTTCTAAACATACAATTTATTCTTCAATGCCCATGTTGTGGTCAATGGCCACTGGAAATTTTTCCATATAATAGCAGCCTTTTTTGGAATGGCAGAAAACTTTAGGGACACCTAATTATGTTCCCACATTTAGTAGCACCTAGTAAACAGATAAGGCTCTCAGCATAGAAGGCTAACTAGCTTGTAGTAGCAAAAGGCACACTATTGAATAGGCTGTTAATTTTGCAAAGGGCCAAAGGTAAAGTCTGTGGCAGCCTGAATTTTTAAACTTGTTTACCTAGATATCAATGTAGGTAAACTTGTTTTTAAACGTGTTTACCTACATAGTCACCTAAATATCAATATTATGCAGTTAAGTGCATAAACGAAATTCAGCATAAAGCTGGTGTTAACATGCCTAGATACAGATTTAGATGCCTATCTAAATGGCACCCAAATTTGAGAACAGAGTCCAAAGTGAGTTCTACTTTCCAGCATCCAGAAGGCACAAGACAGGGATGTAAGATAGCTTTTCTGTCTTTGCTGATAGAAGCAAATAAACACTGCTCATCTGTCATTTCCAGTTCATGCAACACTCTACAGTACTTCTGTCTCATGAAGAAAGCTAAAGCAGATGATGATACAGACATGATAACTTTCTCCTCTTACCTGTAAAGCAGGCAGCTATCAATGTTAATCTAACTGCGTATTCTATTGTTATCTCAAAAATGGAAAACATGTAGAATTGTACTGCATATGCAAATGTGTGTATAAGCATGTAGATGCTGGTCTGGATAAGTTTCTGTCTAACTTGAAGTGTAATGTATTTGGTTGTTTTATGTCCTGTATGTTCAGCACTTGCTATCTATTATATGCATCACACACACACTTCCACCCCACCCCCCCATATTCTCACTTATTTTTTCATAACCCACAGCATATAATTTTGGGTTTTTTTTTTTAAATCCAGTTTAATGAAAGAGTTTCACATTCCCCCGTGTTTTCTCTTGCACACAAAGCTGGCTATTAGAATCAGTGTGGAATGTTAATTACCAGGAATAGTGGCTCTTGGATTAATGGGATAATTGATAATACCTGCATGCAAAAAATTCTCATCAGGATGTTTTTAAGATTTAATGAATTAGCCATGTGTCTTGGATACCAGACTTTGACCATTTGTTTTAGCAGTCCTTTATCAGGATTTTTCAGAAATCTCTGTTTAGCTTTTAGGGATGATTAGTACAGGAAGTGCCAAGAGAGGAATGGAGGTGAGTGAGATGTTATAAGAGAATAAATTGATCTTAGTCCTGTCATGAACTATCCAAAAAAATTTCAAACAGGATTTCACTACTACAGTAATCTGTACACATAACTTAGATACCTACATAAATAATGTATAGGCTTGGAGATTATGGTGACAAATTAGTTCAGTTTATTCTCTACATATAGCAGACTATGAGACACTTATTATATTTTCCAGATGCCTTTTGGTATGATCACATTGGATTCTCTTTTCAGTCCTGAAAATTTAGCAAACTACCCAAAAGGGGTCAAAAGAGCTTATTTTATGAACACTTCAGTTTTGGGGAAATCTGCCAGCACCTAAGATAGGCATTTTGTGATTGATCTGAAAGCTCATAACTGGTTACTTGCTGCTGAAATAAAATATATCACAGTATCAACTTCATTCATTTTCTTTCATGTGTTTTTATGACAGGCGGAGGAACGTTCTTCCTAGAGATGGGTCTAATCAGAATTTTGGACTCTCCAAATCATGGCAAATTTACTCATATTAGATGAATATTTTGATCCATTATGTAGATGCAGTCATCAAATTTCTACTGTCTCATGATATGCTTCAGTCATAGTAGAATATAGTCTCAACTGCACTCTGAATCCTTGTCTTTTATTCCATGGCTGCCAATACTCTGTGATGGTATTTTTTATGTCAACACCAGCCACTGAGAACTGGATTGAGATCACTCCATTTATTTCAGATAACCACTGAACAACTGTCATACAACAATATTTAGCTCTTTTAATCAGTGGATCTCAAAGCACTTTGACAGACAGGGACACTAAGGCACAAGGAGCGAGAATGACTTGCCCTGAAGTCACTCAGTAGCAGAGCCAGGAATAGAACATAGATCTCCTGAGTTCAATTCCAGGGCTCTATCCAGTAGGTTAGAGGTGAGCAACCTCAGGCATGCTGGCCGGATGCCAGACACTTTATTTACTTAGTATCCACAGGTACAGCTGCTCACAGCTTCCATTGTCTGGAAATGATGAACCGCAGCCTCTGAGTGCTATGAGTAGCCATATCTGTGGATGCTCAGGTAAATAAAACATCTGGCGGCCCACCACGGGCCAATGCTGGGAAGCCACACCTGGCCCATGGGCTGAAGTTCCCCACCCTTGCAGTAGATCATGTGGGTCAATTACTACAAGCATTCACCTAAACTGGTGTTCTGGAGATAAAAGGTTCAACATCCCCATGCTAGACTCATGACATGGCTGATCTTCCAACAACAGAATTCCAGAAGTAACATTCACAAGGGATAAATCATAAGGACTATAGGGTTACACACCAAGGCTAAAGTCAAATTAAGTTATGCAACTTGAGCTACATCAGTTGGATAGCTGAAGTCGAAATAGTTTAATTTGACTTCTGGAGCTGTCTACACAGCAGGAAATCGAAGGAAGAACCCTCTTCCTTTGACTTCCCTTACTCCTCGTGAAATGAGGGTTATAGGAGTCCAATTAAGAAGTCCTCCAGCTTGACATTATTTCGAAATAAAGGCTTGTAGTGTAGACGTGCACCATGTTATTTCGGAATAATGCTGTTATATAGACATAGCCTAGATGACTACGAGATTCATTCCACTAAGACTGTGAAACTCATGTTAAAACTCGAGTTAAGATTCAGAATGTATTTCTGAATGAATTTCTTAGAAAGTCCTTTCATTTCTGATCTGTATGTTTCTTATCTGATCAGAAAGATAATAAAAAAAAATGATAATGTAAGCAAAGAAACCTCAGTGTAAAAACATGATTAAGAAAACCTCAGTTACAAAAGGCCAAATTTAAAAGTAAAATAGAATGTAGGTCAACTTGTCTTTTCGCATGTTTTGATAAAGGTCACATTTAAGAATCAGTAAAAATAATATGGCTCAATACTGCAGTCTTCTTATGTAAATCTTTTACTAAAGTTAAGGGGCAATTTTGTATGTGTAAGTTTTAGCCCTTGTAAATAACCAGTTTAAATTGTGCTCTCAAATGAGGACCCCTTTTGTATGTTGGCCATTCATATGATCATGAAAATTATGTTGGGTTTTTGAGGAACACAAAGGGTCACATTTTCAAACAGTGGCCTATAATTTTGAGCTCCCGATTACACACATCACCATTTGTATGCAGAATTGTCACACTTTGAAATATGAATTCCAAAAGTACACAGATTATACAAATTGCATATGCAAATGTAACTACAGTATGTGTAAATGGCTTGGCTCTCAAAATATTAGCATCTAGAATTAAATGCTGGGTCAGAGCTGGCTGAAAATTTGCCCACAATTTGGTCAAACAGCTTATTTAATTTTAGGGGGGAAATCTTCAGCTGGTGTAAACTAGTTCATCTCCAGGAATATCAATAGAGGTAGGTTGATTTAATCCAGTTAAGGATCTGGCCCACATACTGTAGATGAACACATAATCTCTGCTGGATTTGTAGCCTTCCTCAGCCACAATTAGATATTTTTCCATTCAGCTGCAGTGGTCTTTATTATTCTTTCCCTTATACAAGTTTAGCTCCATTGTTTTCAGATGAGATACTCTTCATTTCTAACATTTTACTGTGGAGAAAAATTGGGTCCAGAGTATATACTACAATATTACTGCTACCTATATGTGTTATGTTAGTAGAAAGGACACGTGATAGAATAACCTCCCATGACAGCATCAATTCAACAGCATTGGGCCTGATTATTCTCATGTTATTTATACATTGATTTAGCTCCACTAACTTCATGTGAGTAGTTCCTTACACCAGTGTAAGAGGAAGGTGAATTGTCCTTAACATATATTAATGACATTCCACAGAGTAATTTTAAATAAAAGATAATGAACAAAAAAATAGAATTAATTTTATTTTTGCACAGAAATGGATTAGAATGCCAAACGCCAGAACCTTTGCTGGTAAATATTGGTGTAACTTCATTGACTTGGTCCTGAATCAACAAACATTAACGTTCTAAATATGTGTAAATTGCTCTGATAATAAAAAATCCACCACTATAATTTTAAAAACAGCAGAAATCAAACAAATGCCAATTTAAAAAAAATTACATAATTTTTCACTTTGCAATATAAAAATGGATCTGTTTTCCTTCCAATGACAAAAGACTGGTCTTCTTTACTGTACATGCCTGTTCACATTATGAATTACATGTCACATATTGCAAAGCTATAACATGCAACGAGTGAAGGTTGATTAAAAACTACTCCAGGTTCCTCAGTGTCAGGATACCTATCAGACTGTAAATTGCCAGACCAAGATTTAGGGCAAAGTAAATAAGTAAATGAGTAAATAAAAATGCTGAATGACTATTTACCTCAGACTAGTTCAAAGTTCCATGAGGCGAGCTCTGATAATAGTAACGGGACTGTGTGTATTTATGACACTTGACATGCAAGGATCTCTGCACACATTAAGAACATTTCATGAATTAAGCCCCCAAGCCTGCCAGAAACTCTGCAGATGGATGTGCTTGTGTATTTTTGGGCCTTAATCTCACAGCCCTCCTACAAAGTCCATTTCACAAGTGAGGTAAGGACTGAGTGCTTCACCCTTTTGATTTTATTGCATCCAAACTGACTCGTGTCCATCACTTGAAGAGTGGAGCATCAAGTTGATAAGCCTAAAGTCTAAAGGCATTTTAGACTATTTTCCTAGAGCACAGATTTGGGGGGGCAAGGGGGGGGGGAATGATGCCATTGTATTTAGTTTGGAAATATCCATTCAGTGTGAGATTTTTTTATGTCACCTGAACCTGACCCTTGCAACTGTTGGGAAACCATGACAAAGGAGTCACATCCTTGTTCTTAATTGTCCTTACCATGTTAGGACATGTGAGATTACATCACCTTATAGACAGTGGGATGCAATGTACATATATGCTGGTTTACCAATAAACAACATTTGGCCGAAGATTTTTAGGACCTTATATTGTCTGGGTTCTTTTAGCATCTATAACAGACAACAATTAAATTTATGTTACAATTCCAAGATATGAGCAGGTATTGTCCATTATTCAGGCAAAAAATGGACCCCTTATAATCTCAACCCCCTACTAACCAAAACAAATAGGAAATTAATATAATCTAAAAAATGAAAACTCCGCCCCACAAGGAGATTTGTGACCCTGAAAAGGAAGACGATACAGAAACTATATGAAGTCCACCAAGGACCTTACTATTATTATGGATGCTATATGGAACATACTATAGCTCGGATACTACTAGCATAGCAGTATAAAGCCCAGAGAGAGAGAGATGTCCTCAACTGGTATAAATCAGCATGGCTCCACTGAACTGCATCCAAAGATACCAGCAGAGGAGCTGGCTTTGAAAGCCTTGAATCTAAGATACAAAGAAAGAAGAGCTTGCAACCAGTACATGGCACTTTATCCTGCCATACTTAAGTGACTTAACGTTTTCAGATTCATGTTCCACTACAAGTCTGTCTTCCTTTTAATTAGCACTTCAGGAAAAAAAACAAAACCACCAACACCACCACCACCACATGGCTAGCACACAAGGAAGATGAATAACACTTGCTAGTCTAACGCTTTTAAGGGATCCTGCTTCTCTCTCTCTCACACACACACCACAAAACTACAAGAAGCTCTATAGCGATCTACATTCTTTAGAATAACTATCATTAAGAACTTCCTGCACTCTAGGTTCTATTTATAGCTGTTTGAGCAGGTAGAATATGTACACTCTACCAAGCAATTCACATAGCCATTTTAATAGCAGAATGCAATTCCTCAGCACAAGAAAAATGAAAGTGAAAGGTCTATGAATTATTACAAACCCACTCAATCTCTTCTGGCCATGCAGCAGTGCCCTGAACTGTAAAGGCTTTTTTTCTTGTGTTTAAGTTACCATGGAAGATGAAATAGTCACACAGATGTACTGGTCAGTAGAAGCTGTTATTACTAGCTGTGTACTGCCTATAAATACTTTTTTCTGATGTATAGCCTCTTGCTACCATATAAGAAAAAACAGAAATATTTGTTTGTTTCTAAACAACTTTTTTTCCAGACAAAAAGTTTTTCTTTTTTCCAAATAATATTTTTGGATGTTAAACCTCTGTTGTGGAGATGCATCAGATAATTCACCAGGCTGTTTGGAAGCAAAACTCATTTCTGTTACAGGGAAGTTGTTTTCTCCTCCACAAATATCTCCCAACACATCTTGGCTCTGGACCATGTTGTTTTGTGGTTTATTATCTTGCTGTCTTCCTTGAGGATTACTGTATGGTGGAGAGTATAAACTAAATACTGACTGAATTTCTTCCCCAGAGTCCATTTTCTGAATCCCTGAAGGAGCTCCTGAAGACGCACACAAGTTTATCTCTAAGTGGATAGTGTTTATGTTAGACAACAGAATGTTACATGGATATGTGTGAGGAGAAAAGTGCTGAGCAAAAGGAAGGATCTAGTAGGACTGAGACTCAGAAGGCCTAGATTCAACTCCCAGCTCAGACACACACTTCCTGTGTGACCTTGAGCTACTCATTTCATATATTTTCTGCCTCTGTTTCCCTTATATAAAACAGAACTGATGTCTATGAGGGTGCTGTGAGGATAAAATCCATTAACAGTTGTGAGACACACACATACTATGATGATGATGGCTAAGTAAGTAGCAAGGTAGATGGAGAGATAGAAAATGAGAATACTGCCACCTAACCACAGAGTCATTCACAGCTAGTATCTTGAGAAAGGCCTAAGCTAAGCACCTCATCAGCCTGACAACAATCACACGCAAGTCTACATCTTCTGATACACACCGATTCATTGCCCACAGTCGTCTCTCTATATCCTATAAACGTGTAATACATTGGGCAGCGAGACTTACTGGTCTAGATGCTCTGCAGTGCCCTGTATATACTGGGTGCATTGGGATGGGATACAAATGACCCTGGAGCCAGTTCTCACCTCCCACAGAGCAGCTTCCATGAGTTGCTCTAAAATATGTTTTCTGGCTATGGCCCCCATGGCAGGGCCATTAACTAGTGAAAAATACCTGGGCAAAAACACTCCTTCACCCTCCTTGCTTCCATTGCCAGGTGTAGTAGACACCCTTAGAATGTGCCAGGAACCAGTTATGCATTCACTTGAATACTAGGGAAATCTCGCAACTTTGTGTCTCCTTTGTACTACCATAACAGGCCAAAAGGGTGTGATTATGACAATGAACCTGGCTCCCACCTTTCAGTGCCTGTATAGTACCCGGTTTTTACCACCTCTGGCATCTACCACCACTGAACAAGGCTACATTTGTATTGGCTCAACATTCTGCAACACAAGGCCTACCAGATCACGGCCTTTTATGCCTGTCCTTCTTTCATTTCTCTCCATGTGAAATGGGTGCTTGCCATTCTCAAAAGCCCTTCTAGTTTAATAAAACAAAAGCTGGACTCAATCTCCTTTCCATAAAACACCAAGGGGAGAACATTTCAAATCACATATCTTACCTGGATAAAAACTCAAGCTACCTGATAATGCAAGTTGAGCAGTAATAGCTACGAGAGAAACAAAAGCCAGCCCATGCAAGCTCTATGCTGAATTCACAAGCGGCTCAGGTCACCATCAAACTTTGCGATGAGGAATGGGTGTAACAAGTTCACCTTGTTTGATTAAAATATTTGCATTATAACTTGTTTGGGATTAAAAAAAAGTATTAGGAACTTAATACTTCACATTGGTTTTGGTCTGTGAATTTTTGAATCATCTAGAGAATGAGCGCTCTTTGATGAAAAGTACTATTTTGTGTTATGAACCAGAAAATAATGGCCTATCAGACTATAGAAAGTGGTCCAAAGCATCTATCTTTAATCTTTTTGTGTAAGTGTTCTAGACACTGTAATTTCCAATAACAATAATGGAATAAATACCTCATTAACCCCTTTAAAGCTTCCAACACCATGAAAATATCTAAATGAACTGTCAGTGGAACAGGCATTGTTCAGTTAGACAGTAGACCAGAAAGTTAATATTGAGCTATATCCTCAATGAAGTAACTGAAATGTGTCCTCATTCTCAACAAGCCGATGGCTTATATATTGTCACTAATGTATAAGGAGAAATCTAAAAGGGTCATAAATCATTTCACCTTTGCAACAAGAGATCAAAACAGCATTTACTGAACTTTGGAAGGAGTGTTTGTTTAGACAGAGTTTAACTCTCCAAAGAACCACTGCTCGAACTTCATATTTATGCATTTCTGATCCATAAACCTATTGATATGGCACTATACTAGTCATAAATTAGTATGCTGACACACTAATACCCACTGCTGTGCTGAATGTCACGGATATTTATTGAATGGGAAGTAAAAGTGTAATGTCAACTTTGAGCAGAATATTCACATAACAATAAAAAGTATAGATTTGGCTTTAGGGAACAATTCACAGTGCTTGAATGCATCAAGAAGGTAAGTAGGCAACTTGTTCAAAAATATGAAGAATTTATTTATTAAGGTTGGTTAGATGGCGAAAGTCAAAATCAAAGCCTGTGGGTGAAAACAAAGGAGAACTATATTATACAGGACAATGGACATTTTATTGATTTGAACAATGTGGCACTAGAATGGTGGCAAAAATACAGCAAAAATGAATTGTGGAGAAGCAGGAAGAAAAGGGATTGTGCTTTGGCTTTGAATCTAGTCAAAGATCTTCTTTGTAGGAAAGTATCAGGAATCATTATCCCTCAACCATCATTCATGCAGTGTAGGATCTCGTAGTCCTCCAGGACACAGAGAATGGGCCAAATATTTCTCTCAATTACACTGTTGCAATCACATTGCAATAGGGTGACCAGATGTCATGTTTTTATAGGGACAGGCCTGATATTCAGGACTTTTTTTCTCAAGAGCCTATTTCCCGCTACCCGATGTCCTAGTTTTTCACCCTTGTTCTTGGGTCACTCTACATTCTGGCATCATTTCTATAACTGGACAATTTGTCCCAGAGACTGATGACTATCAGGATTTACTTTAAAATCATAATGCAATTCTCAAGCAGCTGCATGCAGATAGACAGAGATGTGTTCCACCAGGCTGATTTGAAGGAAGAATTTTACTGTTTGTAAAAACGTCAAATATGCATTCCTTGAATGAAATACCTGACAGTGCTGGAAAAATTCTAAACTGAGATGTTTAGCTAGGCCTATAGAGGAGTAGATGCTCAATTCTAGGTGGGAACCAGGCATAAAAGTCCTATCGCTGGCTTTGCAAATCCTAGCTTTAAAAACATCCCAACTGATTTGTCAGACACCAGTTGCTTATATATTAGAATCACACCCAATCCAAAGCAACAGTAGGTGGGATTTTCAAAAGCACCCATGTTTCTTATGAGCACAAGTCCCATTAAAAATAAATGAGCCTCAGGTTTTGGGTGTCCCTCTAGGGGCTGATTTTCAAAGAGCTGGTGTTCACACACTTTCTGACAATCAGGCCCTATATAAGGCAGCAGAAAGTTGGGCACCCAAAACACAAGACATCCAACTCACTAGTCACTTTTGAAAATGTAGGCCAGAGAGAAAACATGAAGGGCTACACTGAGACATTACATTACAGAACTGCAAACTCAACACCATTTGGACTGATGGCAAAGTTTGAACCCTGAACCTTCAATAAGGACCCCCGATCCACTTAGGCTAATAGTTTAAGCCCACTAGCTGGAAGCCAATGCGGACTCACAACCCTTTGTAGATCAGCCAGTCACAAGAGACATGTAGCATACCCTGAACAGTGGGCTACAAAGTATGTTAGGTGTCGTAATTGCATGCTTCCCAAAGCTCCCAATTGTTACCCCACTCTCAAAAATGGTGCAGTGTGCTCTTTCCTCCTCAACCAGCCAGCTTGGTTGGGGCCCAGGGACTTTACTCTGCCTCCCTCCCATGCGAGATGACTTAGGAGAGCAGTTAGATGTAGTCCTTCAGCCCACTGTAATATAAACAGATCAGTTGGTAACTAGCTGCCATTATGCCTCAAACATTCCTCAAATGTCTTCAGAGATCTCACTGGAGCAACGCATCTCTCACCATCCCCCATGCAGGATTAAGTCCAACAGGTACAATGTGACCCCAAATGGCAGAAGTTTCTCCCTCATCTCTGTGGAATGAGGTTAAGAGGTGTTCTCTTTTACATATCTCAGAGGAATGCAACTCTCATTTTAGGCTGTAAAAAATGGTGGCTGTCAATAATGCAGCTGCAAAGGTGTTGTGAACTGCTGAGGCTTGTTTTATTTCTGATGTCTTGCAATGCACCACCACCAAAACCCTCTCCTTACCCACCCATGAAATCTGTGCAGAATTAATTTGGCAATTTCTTTTAAGGCAAAGAAAACACTTGACTGTAGTAGGAAATTAACTTCTCAAAATGTGAGCTGAAGCAAAAAGGTACTGGCTGAAATTAACTCTGTCATAATGCCTTATGACACTTGGCACAAGAAGGAGGTGCTTAGCACAATATGTTGCCAAAGCCGAATGAGTGATAAGCAAACCTGTTTGGAAAATATAAGAGCAAACTCCATCTTCCATCCTTTATTCATCTCTAGACTCTCTCAAAAGAAAAATACTTCCCCCCAGTTCCCATATCTGTATGTAAGGCCTAATTCTGATTTCAATTATACCAGTGTAAATCAGAAGTAGTGTTACTCAGGAAGTTAGTACTCATGACAAATGTTAAGCTCTGTTCTCCAGAATTTATATTTTACAGTGAAAAGAACCTCTCTCGCCCCATATAATTTGCTGCTTATATGGGGGCTCAGTCCTGCAAGGGTCTGATCATGCTGGTCCCAGTTCTGCAAAGCCCTGACTCACACAGCTAACCTTACATGCACATGCTTAGAGTGATGCCTGGGGTGAAGTGCCTTGCTGGATCAGAGCCAGAGTGCACAGCATCTTGCAGATTATTTTCATAAGAAGCAAATTTGATGCTCATGAAAAGAAGCACATAGTAGTAACTTGAACCAGGCACACAGGGCTCCCAGAGGCCTCCTACTACTAGCCCTCTACATGGACTAGCCCTCTGTATGGAGATAAATTTCACCTCCGTTTCTAAATCTTGTTAATCCATTTTTGGTTCTCTTCCCTAGAGAGGTCCAATTTAGCTATTTTCCGCTTCCACGTGTATGGTGACTTACCAGTGTAAATAGGGACCCATTAAGGTGTTTTAATTAATTTAACCTCTTTGTCATGGGGTGATGCTGGCCCATGGAAGGAAGAGGCTAGTGCATCTGTGACTTGTTACTGAATCCAACTGAACTTCATAGAATGCACTTGGGTTTTCTTCCTCCTGGAGACAGAGTGCTGGATGGTCAGAGCCTGAGAGGAAACTGACCCCCTGTGTATGGTGGAAAATATAGGCCCTTTGACCAGCTTATGGCCAGAGAGCCTTTCAAGGAGCGAAGGCTGGCCTCACACTGTAGAAGATTAAAGATTAGAGATTTGCTCCACTGAGTCTGAGGGGGACTTGAGAAACCCCTTGTGATGTGTGCAAACTTACATGGAATGTGTTTGCTTTGTTTCAGCCTATGAAAAGTCTGTAGCAGATATATTTATTTGGCGTCCACTTATGGGTGAGGTGTCTAGAGGAAGAGTATTTTTGGAAGGCTTGTCTTAGAGGTAGGCAAGGTGGTGGTGATGTCTCTGAGGGGACTGGAAACCCATTGTATCTTTTATAGGTTTACTTTGGGAATTGGAGAATGCCTTTACTGCAAGGCTTTTGGAGAACCACTGCTCTGGTGTATCTGAATAAATTATGCACAGAAGCAGGCTTTGTCTCAGACACTAAGGGGCTATGTTCCTTTCATGGGTGGACAAAAAAAGGAAACTGAGGAAGGGTGCACCTGCCATGCCATGGCCTGATGCTAGAGGGTGCTTTAATGGGAGGCCACCTCTTTATACTCTTCCTTTCTGTTGGCATGAAATTTGCTCCTGTGCCAAGGGATTCAGTCCCAGATACTATGAAAGGCAACAGCATATCTCATTCAGCCAATTCTACTGCCAGCACACTGACATATAGGATAAAGTGTGCCAAGCTATGTTGTTCAGACAGCTAGCCTAAATAAAAACATAGTCTTACTGCCATTACTGTTACTTCATCCTGCCTCGCTTTTCAATACACTTGTCTGTGTCCTTCATCTAATTGTTGAGACTTGTCATTTACCAAGACTATAAGCATCTAGGGAGAAGTTGGAGAGGGCTGTTAGGTACACAACTCTCATTGGGTATGTCTACACTACAGTGTTATTTTCAAAATAGTTAATTTGAAATAGCTTATTTCAAAATAACGTGTCTACACACAAAATGCATTTCGAAATAGCATTTTGCTATTTCGAAATAGCGCATCCACACTGAGTGGACTCTGAATCGCATTTAAGACTGGCTAGAACCAGTTCTGGCAGGGCACCAGGTCAGGACTTATTGTGTGGGGCTGCTGCATGAGGCTATCTGAGGTCTGTGCTTAAAGGGATCCCCTCCCCCCCAGGACAGCCAGTTCTCAGGTTTCCCTGCTTGCTTGTCTACCTCGATGTGGGACAGCAAAGCATTTTGTCTCTGCATGCTCTGGTTGCCCTAACTCGGGACACCACAGTACTCTGCAACATGGAGCCAGAGCCCTCCCTGGGCACTCTGGTGCTTCCCTTGGATGTGTTGCTGTGAGCCTGGCTGCACTTTCTGCAGGCTGCCATCTGGGAGGTCCATCGGGGGGCTGTCAGTATCCAGGAGTCCCTGTGGGAGAGCTTCCACACTGAGGAGCACTAAGAGCCTCCCTGGTCTGCCCCACTGGGGGCTTGTGCCTCATTCCTCCCTCACTTACCCCTCCCTAATCCCCCTTCCTGATGTAAAATAAAATACACGTATTTTCATGAACACAAACTCTCTTTATTTAACAAAACTGGAGGGGAGGGAATGAAACTCTGGTGAGATTGGGGAAAGGAGGCAGGAGAGGGGAGAAGAGAGGGTGGGAGAGGGGAGGGGGAAACCTGGGGGGAAGGAGCTGGAAGGGGGAAGCAAGGGGAAGAAGGGGGAGGGGAAACTCAGGGCTCAGGGGTGGGGGTCTCACCAGACCAACTTGATTGTCATGCGAACCAGCTCCTGGGTTCACATATGGCCTTTGGTGGCCAGGCTGGCAGCTATAGATGGCCGCGTTCCTCCATCTAGTGCGGAGATCATGGACACTGGGGGCATCACCCCCAAACCTGAAGAAGGTCCATGATCTCCACCCTAGACCAGGAAGGCGCCCACCTTCTCCGGGCCCTGGCAGGCTCCTGGGAGCTGGCAGACTGCTCCTGGGGAGCAGTGGAGGGCTGGCTGCCAGTGGCTTGCTGGCTCATGTTTTGGGGCCACTGGGTCAGGGGCAGTGACTGCTGGCTCTGGGCTGGCAGGCTTAGAGCTAGCACAGGCACTGTGGCCAGAATCTACCCCTTTAAGGGCTACGGGGGGGGGGGAGGGAGTGGAGTGTTCTTGGTTGAGGCTGGAGTGGCCACCAGGGCACCCTGGGAAGGCTGGAGGCCCCCTATTTCAAAATAAGTGTCTACACAGCACTTATTTCAAAATAGCTATTTTGAATTTGGCGTTATTCCTTGTAGAATGAGGTTTACCAAATTCAAAATAAACGCTCCACTATTTCGAATTTATTTCGAAATAGCGGTTTGACTATGTAGATGCTAGGAGAGTTATTTTCGAAATAAGGGCTGTTATTTCGAAATAACTTTGCTGTGTAGACATACCCAGAGAAAGTCAAGGCTTATGAACCAATTCAAGGGCAAATGGGCTCCTAACTCCCACAGGTTTGTTTGAAAATCCCTGCTGTATAGTTGTATTGTGCCTCACATAATGGGAAGCCCATCACATATATACAATTAATAATGAAAGCTGACATTAAACAGAAAGGATAAGAAGGGAACTTTCCCTGAACTCACTTCTAGATCTATTCTTTTCTCCATAAGTCCACACTAATGTTAACAGGAATGCTGAAGTTCTTTGGACTTTGTCCTTGCAAACAGGTGCCCAAGTGTGAAATTATGCAGGCCTAGATCCTTACATCTGTGCAAACTCCACTGAAATCAACAGGACTCTGTTTAATGGTCCATACCAGAGTATTAGGCCATGGTTTGTAATACAATACAATGGGAACACTTTAAGACAATACAATGGGAACACTTTAAGACTTCATTAGTTGTTAGATATACTTTTTACCCAAATTCTGTGACCTGGTCAATAAGCAATTAGTATTTTATGACAAAATGCAAGTGGCAATATTAATATAGGTTTGTAAGTACATGCACACAGGAGAGCTGAGGATAATTTTTATGGACTTCAGAAGAAGTGTGGGTAACAAGCAGAAGTCAATTTTTATGACCATAATGACTGTACCCTTTCAATGCCTTAAGTAAATAGCCTTACTCAATTCAATTAATTAGTATCCAAGTGCTCTTGCTCACAGACTAGCTGATATATCAAGTATTTGAGAATTTTTCAAAGGGGGGAAATGATTAACATATTTTATCAAAAGAGAATTTGGTGGCCAGTGAAAATGCACAACATAAAATCCCAGTTTCAAGTACTTTAAGTTTTTTTTATCATCTTACAATTTCATAAGTCATTAGTTTCCAAATTAACAATACATAACAAAAATATTTTGAAAAGAGTCTTTTATCCATGAAGATGATAAAATTGGATTTGGTTGTTGCAATGACACAGTGAAAGTACTTTCAATGAAAATTTCCAACTCTTGATTTTAGTATTAACCTTAAAATTACCTCCATCTTGCCTCTCAGCCCTGCCCTCAAAACAAATGAGCTAACAGTCCTCACAGCAATGTTACCATATTCCACTCTTTATTATTTCACTTCCTAAATGTTTTCTTTAAGACACTCAGACTGATTTAATACCCTTCCTGCTTAGGCTCTGCTGTATGCACAGATGTACAAGTCTTTTGCATCAATTTAAAACCCAAGTGATGAATGGAATTTAATGATCTTTTTTGTACAGTTCTGTATAACACTAAACAATGGCCAGTGCATTCATTCATGATCAGTTTTTTGCCTTGTTTTTAATTAGCTTCCTATCTGGAGGCATGGTGTGAAAAATTGCACCCTGGGCCTTAGTAAATTTTTCTTTTATAAAATGTATGTACAACAAATAAAAAGCACATTTTAACCTACCTGCTACCTATTACGTTAAATGTCATTGCTACTAAAGACTGGCAGCTCTGCTATCAAATGCCCTCATCATTTTATTCCAGCTCTAGTTTGGGTATAGTCAATCAAACCACACTAGATTTATGTCAGATGCTAACAAAATACAGTATAAATAGAGCCTTTGAGTACAATTCAGCAATTCTGTGTTTATTCAGCTCTAAGCCATGAAGCTAAAGTGGATACCATTTATATCCAAGACATGCATTCTTCATGGCCATAAGAGTTAGCAGGCCATAGCTAGAGCATTTTTAAGGCTGAGAAAATACAAAGTGTTCCTATGAGTGGACTCAATTTTTTTTAAGTATACAAATTAATAACTTATATAACAATAGAAAACATTACAAGGCTATAGCTCAAACATTTTGATTCAGAAAGTTGTTTGATGGACCTAAAACAACCTTTTTTGCAATGCAGACCTCATTATTAATGGTCAGTGATTTTAGTACTTTCAAAAGCTGACTTTCTAGGGGAAGGATTTTGGCTTCATGTACCAGGCTTCCATTCACATGAACATTTGCAGTCCTTTTTAACTTTCTCAGAAGAAAGCTTTGAATTCCTGGACCTTCAGCCTGATCAAGCCAGTGTTGTCAATGAAGAATTGCCGAAGTCCTGTTTTGCTTATTGCAATGGTTCTCAAACTTCACTGCACTCTCTTCTGACAACAAAAATTACTTTATGACCCCGTGAGGGGGAACTGAAGCCTGAGCCCACTTGAGATATTCTGCCCCAGATGCAGGGCCTGTAATCCAAGCTTTACTGTCCAGGGCTGAAGCCAAAACCTGACCCCACCACCTAAGCTAAAGCTCTCAGACTTCTGCCCTGGGTGGTGGGGTTTGGGCTTCAGCTTTGGGTGGTAGGGCTCAGGCCTCAGGCCCTAGCAAGCCTAATGCCATCCCTTGCAATCCCATTAAAATGGAGTCCTGACCCACAGTTTGAGAACCGCTAGTTTACTGGATTTACCGAAGGTCTATGAAAATAGCTGCTGAGAATGTCAGGGGAAAGCCATTCAACACAGAACTCAGTGTGCAAGTTCCCCACTTTGATATTCAATCATGATTACTTCCTGACCCAGCCAAAAGCGGTGAGTATTGTACAGTGAATTATTTAGTGTTTGTGGCAGGCCTGGCTTTGACAAGGCTAAAGGTTCAGTAAACCTCTGGATTTCCTAGATATGGGAATGAACCAGTGAAAATACACGAAGTCCCAATACTTCAAAATCTTTTACCATCTTACAATTTCATATGATGTTAGTTTCCAAGATCTCAGCTTTCTGAAGGCCTTATGGTATCAGTCTGCAGTGAAGTGCATGAAGGGGTAAAAGTGCACTGAAAAGTACACAAAAAGGCCTGGTTATAATTTTGCTCCACAGCATGCCTTCAGGTCAGGGGTGGGCAATAAAAAAATGGCAGCCCGCAGGATTAGTTCCTGGCAGGCTGCCGCCACTACGTTTACCTGCGCCTCCGCAGGTATCAGAGGATTGCAGCTCTGGTTGGCTGCGAATTGCCATTCACAGCCAATGTGAGCAGCAGCAGGTGTCACAGACTGGGACACCACTCCTGCCACTCACATTGATGCAAACAGTGATTCGCAGCCAACCAGAGCTGCAATCCTCCGATACCTGCAGAGGCACAGGTGGGAGCCCACCAGGGACTAACCCTGCAGACTGGATCTGGCCTGCAGGCCAGAATTTGCCCACCCCTGCTTCAGGTATACAGAAAACATAATATGCAGGAAAAAGCAATGGATGCTGTTTGAAAAATCAACACAAATCGCTTAACAAGTAGCATTCCTGAAAGAAAGGTCACCATTCACACTGTTAACATGCAGAGAATGGGTAGGAGAATGATTTTTATTTTAGCACTCAATAATACCTTTTTGAACACCCATTTCGAAATCCTGGTTGACACACAGGCGTCTAGCGGTCCCAGAAAGTATTCAGGCCTGGCAGTTGGATTTCACCTTTGTCTCAGGCCCTGCAAGCAGCCATAACACTTCCATAAGTAGAAATGAGCATATTAATTCAGATGTCAATCTATGGTTTTGCCCTCTGATTAGCCACATAAACAAAGGCAAGGACCAAACAGATAGTAAATTATTGTTGCTACAGGCAACACGGAGTCATGGTACATATCTGTGAATGCATTTTCTATGTGGTGACCCACCCCTTGGTTCCTTCCACTTTATCCCAGACCTTTCCCCCTTGTTCTGGGATTAGATTCCACAACTGCAGATGGGGGCACAGGTGGCCTTTTGCCTACTGCATTGTACCATGTATGGCAGCCTACACATTGCTATGAAAATGGTTTGCCGGACCAGCATCGCTAACATCTGACACCTTTTCCAGGCTACAACATGGCAACTTCCATCTGAGCACTTGGCATCCCATACATTAACACAACAAACCCAGAGAAGCATTAGCATGTTGCATATGAGAGAATGAGGCTCAGAATGAACATGGAAAGCCAGAGTTAGAATTTGTGACTCTTGCTCAGTGCTCTAACCATGAGAACACATCTCCTTTTTTAAGCACAGCCCAGCCCTTCTGCATCCAGGCACCTCAACTTTAAGTTTCCAGAGAAGATCAAGCCTGACAATACATTGAGAGAATAAAAAAAAAATTCCCAGGAATACAGATGCTTTCTTATAATACCAATCTAAATAAGATTCACACCCCTATGGAAATATGTTATGATTAGCAGCCTTTGATTTGTAAGTATTAACCATATTTGCTTATTTAGACCTGGGACCATGAGCTTTCCTTGCCATGGGACTGAAGAGTATATCATGAGTATGAGGAGAATAGAAAGGAGGGTGCTTTTATTTTTATTTATTTACTTTCCCATGGATTGGCCTGTTAAAATAATGGCAACACAGCATTGAAATGATCCTAGGTCTCTGCCAGACAAATCATGGCTCAACTTATTTTCTTTCAGTTACATCAGAAAGTATGAACTTGCAACCTTAGTCCTAGCTCTTCTAATCGCACACTGACAGGGCAAGAATAATTCACAGGTTGAGCTAATCAAAGGTGAAAAGGGAGAATCAGTAAATGTCGTATCCTTTTGCCACTTTCATCAATCCGACTAACTGAATTTGAGCTAAAGCTTGGCAAATTTTCTGCAAAGGGAAATTAATATGTAACACATCTGAGGCCCGATGCAGGCCTGTAAAATTGGAAAGCCTACGTTATATCAGAGGGCGATTATTGAGAGAGAGAGAATGTCCAAAGCCTAGGTAATCAGAAAGAAGCTTCTGTGTATCTCTTTGCTTTGATAGCACTCTGACCTACCAACCCAGCACTTGAGTAGAAATTCCTCTCCTTTTCAATTTTTCCCCATCAGGAATATATTCTATTGCCCATTTCTGTTGCCCACACATGATTGAATCAATTCAATTACGTTGGAAAAGTTGATACATATTCAGGCCATGAAGATACTCAGGATAGAAGGAGTGGAAAAGAGACAAAGAAATCTGTATTTACTCAATAATAAGTTTCATTTGGAGAAGGTTTGAAAACAATTCTCTCTCGCATTTGTCCCTGTCAGATCACATTATTCACAAATGAAGTTTACAAAATATCAATTCAATTTCAATAAGAGAGCCTGAATCTCAACACACGAGGGTTGAATTTACCAAATCATAACACTTGAGGGGACCCTGGTGGCTTCCAAATATTTTCCAGTCAGAGGTAATCAAAAGCAGACTGCTGAATACTAATACATTCAATTTCACCCCTTTTGTTCGCTTCTGTTGCCTTATAATACTATTTTCTACACTTCCAAATCACTGATGATGGCAGTCTGGGAAAAAAAAAAAAAAGCAGGGCGGGGGCTTATCATACAGCCCAGACAGTTTTATGAAAAACACTCTCAAATATCTACAAGATCCTCCCTTTTTAAAATCAATTTGTTGATGAGTAAAGGAGGGAGCAGTGGCGCAGAACACCAGAACTCCCCGCAGCATCACCCCCAAGAGTTTTCTAATCACATTCTAAGCACAGCATATGTTTCCAAAACTAGCAGCTCGCATTAAAATTTGGTAACTAGACAACAAATGTCACTTCCTCCTCAATTTATCCCTAGGTGTTGCAGCAGTAAGGAGGAATACATTGCATGCTCACAATGAGCCCAAGGCCTACAACATGCTCAGTTCATTCATCCTGATGGACATGACCCCATTCTCAACTGAAAATTCCCATTGACCAGGGATGGGGAACCTTTTTTGGGTTGAGGACCACTGACTTACAGAAAAAAATCAGTTGCGGAGGGGGGCACACACAAGAGAGAAGCAAAAAGAAAAAAACTCTCTAATGTGGCCCCCAACTGAGAAGGAGAAAAACACTCCCCACATTCCCCTCACACACCAGAGCCTTGGGGGACCCGGCCTAGTAGATTTTGTGTGTTCCAGCCCTGCAGGGGCATGGGGAGGGGCTGGAGCACCAACATGGGCTCCCCTATGTCTGGGGGGGAGCTCCAAGCTTCAGAGGCCAGATCCAGGCAATCTGGGGGCTACATCTGACCCCTGGGCCTTAGGTTCCCTGCCCCTGCCATTGACTCTAATGGGGGCTGGATTATGCCCCAATTGACTTTGGCACATGCAACTCAGAACAATTTGTATTTTATAGTGTCTATCTCTCAGTTTCCCAGGACTTTACAAATATTAATAAATTAAGCCTCACAGTATCCCAGTGAACTCAGGAGGGATTAATATGCCCATTTTACAGATGGAACACACTGAGGAGCACTGCAGTTAAATGACTACGTACACACTTAAACATTCAGTATTTTGCTATCTTCCAAGGGTAGGAGCAAGCTGCCAGTCCCATTTCTAGTTCTGCAAGAGATTCTGTTTCAAAGCAGCAGCATGTTTACTTACAGAAAAACACTTACTCACAGTCAAATAGCATCTATCTTGGGCTTTGGGCATTTGTCTATTCACAAAAGGAGGAAATGTTTCTGGGCAGGTTGGTTTAAAAAGACATCACCTGTTTGAAAGTATTCAGGTGGGTTGGAAAGTTAGAATAAGTCCCCAGGGGAAGGATTAGAGGGTACAGAGCACAGGAGATGGTCAAACCTACAAAAAATGGGAAATACTTATTGGTGCATAAAGTTCCATCAGCATGAGCCGGGGATGCCACATTACTTTGAATTATACCAATTATCCCAGATGTGCACTGATAAAACTTTTATATCATGCCAGAGCATCACGTATCAGGGTATGCTCATTGATTCTAGTGTTTGTTATTTCTCTGCCTGCAATGCCTGGTGCCTTCATTATCATGAGTCTAACTGTTCAGAGTCTAACTATGGAAAACCTGTACAAATAAACTTAACATTGCATTTCCGTCCATAAAAATATCACCCGTTTGAAATGTATCATTTGAAGAGAGAAATCAGAGTTAGAAGAAAGGTCCCAACTGGAAGTTGGTTGTCTCCCTTTCCTAATGACATACATCTCCTATATCTAGACCCACAGAGTTCTGAAATATTGGACTTTAAATCTGACCTATTTCTATACAGGAAAACCTGTCACTTGCCCAGGACTGAATCTTGCCAGCCTTGGGTAGATGCAATTTAGGAAGAAATTCCACATTTTGAAGTAAAAGGAGGAAATATGTCTGTGGTAGTCTGAGTTGTTGGGGGTGTCCATAGATGGCTGTTTGATGGCGTGGAAGGGCTTGGAATATCAGACAGACCCAAAGGGAACATATTAATGGTCAGAGGATGCAGCGATAGGATTTTGATAATTGGTACAGGCATATTTGTAATTTGCCTGGGTACCAAGGCTACATATACATGGTCTTAAGCTTCAGTTTAATTAATGGATCAGGTTCCAGCTACCTTAGACATCTGCAAGCTGCCAATACAGTTATGTTCCTCTGGAGCAATGCAATTCAACAAAGTCCAGAATTCACAAACCAAGAGCCAAGCTCAAAAGCGTCCTCGGTTGAGGCAAATTGGAGGACAAATTCACGATTTAACCACCTTTAGAAAACATTGAAAACCTTCCTGTTTGGTAACTTTCCCCCTCCATAACACAGAACTACATTTATTACATCAATTGCCCTCCTCTCTTTTGCACCAAGAGAGAGAGGCTATCCCACACACAGCACCCAAAAGAGAAGAGCCGGAGAGATTCCATGAAATCAGCAAGAAACATCACCATTTTGTGAAGAAGGCGCTCAGACTCTTTGGGGGTGAATGGCAGTATAAAACTCCTCAGATGAATAGACACACTTGTGTAATGAGAAAAGTAGATTGCAATGAGAAGGGGCATTTCATATTGTGGCAAACAGAGGAGAAGGAGCTGTAGAGAAACATCAGCCAGGGAAAGAAGGAAGTTTTATTCTGTTCCCCCTTATTTTAGCCTCCTATTTAGGCAACCGTGTGTGCATGGTTATCTACATCTGCATACACACACATGGAAATATATCCTGTATGTACACTGTGATAAGTGTAATAAATTACTCATAAGACTAGCAAGCAAATTTTGTTTATGACTTTGGGATGCTGCTGAAAAATATGGAGTAAATTGCTTAACATGAAATTTTACTTTTTCTCTCATTCCATTATCATACCGCTGCCAAGTTCTCCCCCTCCCTGACTTTTTTTCTGGTTTACATGCTACAATATACTGCATATTAACCCCATGCTGTTATAAAAATGGTTTTAGGCTTTGTGAAATTATGCCAAGACAAAACCAAATAGCTCAACTTAATTTTCAACATTCACAGGTTATTGTGAACTATGAAATCAATACTTGCAAAAAATTATATTAAAATGGTGGTTAATATAACAATTTACAAACCATACCCTTTGAAAACATAGCAATTGTTGTTCTTAGCTCTATGAAGACGACAGACTGTGCAGACAACTATTAAGGAATACAAGGTTTTCTTTATCTATTAGGAGGGTGAAAATGTGTAATTGGAAAAGAAAGTGAAGACTCCCTACAAAAGGATTTGGCATGGACATATGCCTTAATAGATTACTATTATCAGTCTCACCACATAAACTAACAAGAGTGCTCCGCATCTACCTTATTTTTTTTAGCATCTTTAGAAATGGTAGAAAATAAGCATTTAATGGTATTTTGAGAGCATTTAAACCTCCACATTATATTCTAAAATTGATCCCAGCATCTCTGCCTCATGCAATGAACTGTTCCGTTGATATTGTGAAATGCGAGGCCTACATCCTATGGGAACTCCAAAGAGAGACAGAATGAGGTTTGGGTCATTACACTATTGCAGATCATTATATGTCCCCTGAACAGTCTAGTGATGAAAAACAATCAGATGATTTTTGATGAGAAAAAATATATTTTACATCACTTGTATGAAACTCTCTGTAGGAGCAACAGATCAGATGCCACAACCCAACAGAGTCTCAAAGTAAAGAGGTGGGTCAGATCAGAGGGCTTTGGTGCTACCCTACTCTTTCACAGTGGTTTTTCTTCCATTAGGATGCCCGAGACACTACCATACTCACAGATGTGAAAACACACAGGTAAAATACCTGCATCATCTTTCAAATGCTTGGTGTCCCTCACAGCTGTTAGTTTAACTGAGTGGCTGTACCAGATGTGAAGGCCATTGCTCCAGTTCCCCAGAAGGTGAGGCAGCAGCAGCAGCAAAAACTCACTGAACACTTCAGCAGCCACACCAGTGATGTTAAGTAATGAACATGTAACAGAGTTAGTTGGAATCACAATGATCCACGTGAAGCTCTGACCAAGAGCTACCACTCTTGATCCCTAGACAAAACTTTTCAAAGGAAAAGTCTGAAATGTAACCAGACTTATCACAAATGATAACACAACAATGGAGGGTCCCCTGTATGGGTACGGGATTGTCTGATTATCAGAGCTTTAGGCATGTCTTGACTATGAAGAAAATCGACACTGCCACAATTGATCTTCCAGAGATCGATTTAGCAGATTTAGTAAAGACCCACTAAATGGAACTTAGAGGGCACACATCCCCCTCATCAGTGCCAGTCCTCCTGTGAAGAATAAGGGAAACCAATGGAAGCATTCGCTTCTGTTGAGCTCCCGCTGTGGGAATGATGGGGAAACTTGAATTAAAATATGTCAATTCCAGCTACATAATTAACATTGTTGGAGTTGCATATCTTAATTCAACCTTCCCTTTATTATAGACCTGGCCTTAGTGAACAAGAGATGATATGAGCTCATCACATCTAGAGAGGGCCTGAATCAAAACCTGAATCAAATCTGAGTAGCCTCAATCTTAACCGAAATCCAAATATCGCCGACACCTATTTATATTATGGGCTGAATCATACTGGATATTTGAGCACTCTGACTTTGAATCTCATGCCACCTCTATTCTTAAAGAGTGATGGGCACCACAGAGGTCTGAAACTCATTAGTTTCATTTTGCATGGGATAGTACAAGCATTTGCTTTTGGTTCAGCTTATTCTTTTCTAATTTCATATCGCACTGGGCAGAAACCCAAGACATCCAGGCCAAATTGAATTAAGCCATAAGGCTGCACCATGTTTCATGGTGGAGCCAAGATCTGAATGCAAAACCCTAAGCCAGCCCCGGCTTGCTTCAAAGCATTGAGCCTTTCCATAAACATGGTCTGACTTTTAAGCGTGCAGTATAACTTCATTCTAGGTGTGTTTCACTAGTTTGGTTTTGCCTTGCATCTTCTGATCTGTTATATCTTTCATATAATACTCCTTGAACTGTGTGGTAAAGTTCTGTGGGCTAAATCCATCTTTCACATAAATTCATTGATGTCAATGGGCCAGGTTTCACAAGTGACTAGTGATTTGGGGTACTTCCATTTCTAGGATTTAAAAGTACAAATATTTTAATGTACATTGCACTATTTTTGCTCTTCTTTTTTTAACTCTTAGGCCACTTAGGACAATGAAAATCAATGAAGCCCTGCAATGGGGTCAGCACTCACCGTATGCAAGTGCCCATTTGATCCTCTACATCTTAAAAGCTTTACAGCTACTCAGCCCTCCAGCTGAGTTACACTCTTTGTGTGCAATCACAACCCCCTACTAGGGCACACCTCTAACAGAGGCCCATCCCCAGGCCCTCCATAAAGTGTCTCTCACTTCAACACCATTCCCTTAGTGTGTTGCCTCACTCTGAATGAGAGTGGTGCCTCCAGGGCTTTCCCACCTGGACACAACTCCTTTGCCCTTAACTCAGGTCTTTACCTTCAAGTCCATCAAGCTCTTGACAGCTCTCCACCGGGAGCTGTCCCTGGTTCACCTTCTCCCTTCCAGGTATGGACTGCAACTGAGCTCTAGTCCTGAAGCTTCTTATATAGTCCCTCCTGGCCGCTGGTTTCTTCCTAGCCACTCTAGCCCCCTGGAGAACTTCTCTATGGCCCTTTTGGCCTTAGGGCCTATCCCCAGTGCAAGATTGTTTTAATTTGGCTTGTAATTTTGCTTCACTGCTGAAATGGTTGAGTTAGAAATACCACAAAGCAATATTTTCTTTAGAAACATTTTCTTTGCCCTGTACATTTTTTTTTAAAGAGAAGAAAACATTTGAAATTGAGCTCTGTGTTTTTAAAAATATATTTTACTAAATCCAGATTTGGAAAAACAAACGAAGAAAACTTGAAGGAAACATAGAAAAGGAGAAGAGAACATGCGATCAAAAATAAGATAAGATAAAACGGACACCCTCTTTGCACTCTGTTAGCTTTGAATTTGCCTTGTTGGAAGTCAAGGAGAACTCCCAGCCTGCACAGGGACAATGGTTAAATAAGAAAAAGATTATGAAGCATTTATTCACCTAAATCCCTTGAACTGAGGATCAGGATCAATGCTGGAAAAGCATGAGAAAAGCTGCAGAGCCTCAGAAAAGTCAGTTTGGTTTGAGTTTGTTCCCATAATCTTTTTTTTAAAAGGATGCTAATTCTGTACATTGAAAAATATCCGAGAACTCCAAAGCTGTCCATTGTGATCCTATACCTAAATCAGATTTTTAAAGTGTTCTATGGTTTTCTATAGCAAGAAACTAAACTGCAGCAGATTGAGAATGGATAAATCCTTATCTTTTCAAGGGCCCAGAATGGTCAGAGTGTATTGCACTTTGGAGCAGTCTTGGCTACATATCCAGAGAGCTGATGAAAGAATGCAAAGATTTGCATTTCTAATGATCTGAGAATATAAATTCAAGTACTACTTTTCCAGCTACTGATCATCTTTACACTGATACCAAGTGAGCAACGTAAAGGGTTATCCTAGTATTGAGTCTATAACATATGCAAAAATGTAACAAGAAAAATTCTGTGTTCATTGTTTAAGTGTGAAAGTGTATTGAATCGATCTGTGTATAAAATTGGCTTCAGTAACTGCATGATACTATCAGTGTAACCTTTTTCCTACCTTCTCCTTATATCTCCATTGTTTGTTATGCTCCTTGCCTGTTGCTTCTTGTTTTGTACTAAACCTTTAATCATTCAAATAGTTATGCATGCATTTAGTGGTATGAATGCGAGTAGTTACATTGACATGTGAACAAGTGTGTGAAGCATACATTAACCAAAATTATTCACACATAACAATTGGGGGGGGACGACTCAATTTTTAGTTTGGGCTGACTTTCTTCTATATTTTCTTTGTTTTTCTCCTTCCTCTTTTTTTCTGAAAAGATTGCAGATAAAAAACTGTAGAGACATTAGTGCACATGCAGCTGCATTGAAAGCCAGGAAGGTCATTGAATTTCCCAGTGCTAAAGTCATTTTCTCTTGCCTTTTTTGCATTAGGCCTCATCTACCCTACAGGGTTTTGTCAATGCAAGTTAAGCTAACAATCAAAAACCGGCATAATTACATCACTTGTGCATGTTCATACTGTGCTCCCTGTGTTGGCAATGTATCCAGACTTGGTGCTCCAGCATTGACAGTGAGAACAGTGCACCATGGCTAGCTCTGTGCATGGTGTTGCTCAAACCCTTTTGCCGTTAGGAATTGTGGGAAGGCAAAGTGGATTGCAGTGCATCCTAGGTATGGATGCAACGTTCCATGATGCAGTTCTTTTTATTCCCAGCATTCTAAGGGCTTCCGACTGCATTTTGCAGCATTTTTTCAACAGCCCCCCTCTACTGTGCATGCACCAGCTCTGTCTGGAAGGATGGATTGCACATTGCTCTCTACAGTTGAGGTCACTGTTATGAACATAGCGCAGATGGTCATAAAGTATATTGTGAGTTCCCAATGTGAACAGGAATCTGAGTTGCCTGACCTGCTGTGTGTGCCATGAAAAGAAATACCACCATATTATTGTTGACATTCATGGAGTAGCTGACCATGGTGAGTCATTGATTTTGGGTTGGGGAAACAAGCACTGAGTGGTGGGATCACATTGTTATAGGCCTGTTGACAGGGAGAGGTAAAGGGAGCAATTTCCCTGGGGCCTGGAGATTCAAAGGAACCCAAAACTCCCAGCCAGCACTTCTACTGTTCCTCTAAATAGCTGCAGGAGAACCAGATTGCTGCTCTGCCATTCTGCGCGGCTCTGAAGGTTGCGGGGGGGGTGTACTGTGGTCTAGATGGCGCTAAGGACTGACTGCCCTTAGCCCCACCTCTTCCACTTTCAGCCCTGCCCCTTCAGGCGGTGTAAAGGTGGGGATATCCCACACCTTGCCCCAGGGCCCACAGTGCCTGTCAGCCCCACTGCATTGTTACGCAAGTCTAAGATAATTAAAAGTGACTGCAGAACTTTCAGCTACGCAAAGCCATCTTCCAGTAACTGTGCATGGAGCCGTGAAGCATAAGGAGACCAAAATGAGAGGTGCCCCCTTGGTGGAGAAGAACGTGGTGATTGCTGTGTGGAAGCTGGTGACTCCAGACTGCAATTGGTGAGCTACAAATCAATATGGAGTCAGGAAGTCGAGTGCTGTGGCTGCGTTAAAGTGTACAAGACCATTAATCACATCCTGCTACAAAGGACTGCAGCTTTTGGCAATGCACCTGAAATAGTGGATGACTTTTTGGCAGTGTGGCTCTCTAACTGCAGAAATTTTTCAATTTTGGCCCTAGACCATCTTGTGATGGAGAACATCAGTGGAAAGGGGGTACTTCTTAGTGGCATTGAAGGTACTTGTGGAGCACTGTGGATGTTTCACTGACATCAGCAAAGTGCAGTCCAGGAAGGTGCATGAATGTATGGGAGGAGTTTGGAAAGAACACAGAAAGCAGTTCTGTATCGGCTGCAGAGGGGCTATGAACACTCATGTGTTTTGCATGGAGCTTGATTAGGTACTTCAACTTCTGTATACTCTTCCATCACTTTTGTCACCTGCTCCTGGCCCTTTCCATTGTGCTCCTCACTCTCCTTTCTGTCTTGTCTTTCTATTTTTAATTTTTCCCTTCAGGATCTCTTTCCACTCCCTGCATTTTCTTTTGTGGGCCTCTGGAGATTGGAGCAACTCTTGGAACATGTTCCCCTTGCTCCTCCTTGGTTATTTCCTGATACAGATGAGGTGCTTGGCAGGTGTACAGGGGGTTTCCTGAAGGCCACATGGTCAGGAGCACATGAAACAATGCACAGGAGCATGATCATTAGTTCTTGCACAGCATTGAATCATTATAGTAAAACACACCTCTGCTGAGATGTGTGCTTCCCAAGAGACAGGGAGAAAGTGACTCATAGGTTCAAACACCCTAAACACAGTGAGTTGAACTCTGGCAGGGGTTGAGCATTGATCATGGGGCAAAAGGTCTAGATATTTTTAAGAGGATCGGTGCAGGCAACTAGGCACTGCCACCATTTTCCACGGGGTCCTTGAGGTTGATATTTCGCTCCTGAGGGTAAGCAAAGATGCATCTTCATACCTGTACCTATGCTGCTCACCTGAGTGCTACTTTGGTCCCTGCACAAGTGATTACTGAATGACACTGGAAAGGTACCTACAAAGAAGGAAGGAAGAAAGCAGCTCTGCAAAGGGACCTTTGGCAGACAGTCGGCAAGCGCTTCCAGGCAAGTATCCTAAAGATAGTACCAGAGGATTCCTGTGAAATCTTGGTGCATCAACACGCTGTTCTGCTAACTGCACAGGAGAATGGGGAGCACAAACACCGCTAGTCTTGAACTCTGCTATCCCTTCACCCACTTCTAAATACACAGAACGAAGGACAGCTCTACCTCATATAATTAAGCTGCATCAACTCAAAAAGATCACTTACCAAAGCCCTCTCCTCCTGCATCGTGCACATCAGAGAGAGACTGCTAGAACTGGTGTGACCTCTCCAGAGTGGGAAAGAGGTCCTAACTCGCCTCACCGCCAGATGACCCTGCAGTGTGCTCCACATCATACTCCCACATCAACCTCCTCGTCCACTATTTCATCCTTAGGGCTATATGCATGCTCTGCTACCTCCAGCCCTGCTGACATATTCATGAGTCTCTTGGCAGTGAGATGACCATCAAAGATGGCAACCAGCTCCTTATAGAAAGGCAGGTCTTTTGATGCAGCACCAGAGTGATAGTTTGCCTCCCTTCCTTTCTGGTACGCCTGTCTCAGCTCCTTTACCTGTGCACAACACTGTTGCATGTCCTATTCATGGCCATTATCCAACAAGCCATGAGAAATCTGCCTATAGGTATCGAAGTTCTGATGGCTGGAGTGGAGGTGGGACTGCACAGACTCCGCTCCTTCACAGTGCCAGCAGATCCAACAACTCAGGGGCAGTATATTAAAGGAGAAACTCCACTCGTATGCTACACAATGGCACTTGAGCGTTCAACCCCCTGAGGGTAGTAATGGCAGGGAGTTGTCCTGTTACAGGCCTTTTACTTTAGGAATTCACTTCTCAGTCTGATATACCCTGAATTAAAAGTCTCAGAGGGGTAGCCGTGTTAGTCTGTAACTTAAAAAAAAAAAAAAAAAAAAAAAAGAGTGGTCCTACAGCACCTTAGGCTATGTCTCCACTACTAGGTTATTTTGAAATAAGTTATTTAAAAATAAATAATAACTCCTGAAATAACTATTTTGAAATAAGCTTATTCCTCTTCACAAGCAGGAGTTATTATTTCAAAATAACAGGTTTGGTACTGTGGACGCTCACCTTGTTATTTCAAAATAAGGGGGGTTATTTTGAAATAACTGCCCAGTGTAGGCATGCTTGAGAGACTAACAACAAATTTTTATATAGTATCATGAGCTTTCATGGGCACAACCCACTTCTTCAATTAGTTCACCTTCAGAACATGCTGCAAAGCACATGCTCAAATTTATAACGAGCTGGGCACACTACATATTCATGTTCAGTTTGTTTTCTACTATTCCTAGGGGCATGTCAAGATTAGTACTGCTTTCCATGTCTCTACATCTGATGTATATCCATCCATGTGTTAGATATCCCCCTCTTTAAGTTAGCAGTCTTCATTTTCCAAGGCTGTTTCATTTGTTGTTTTCATCATGTTTCTAATCTCTGTGTTTTCTTATTATATATAACGGTCCTCCCCAGTTTTTGCAATTCATCACAGCTTAGTTTACTGCATTTTCTGGGTCATTAAAGATATTTAATAAAGCCCCAATCCAGGAAAATATCCTTATTCGGGACAGCACATAAGCATAATCACCTGTTTATAAGTACACATGTATTTACGTGCTATCATGAATTAGGTTCTGGGACATGTCCTGACACTGAGCCATGTGGTACCCCATGAGACACCTCTCCAAAAGATGGTATAAATCCAGTTACTATGTTTAGTTTATGCTCTCTCAGCTATTTTTTTATGCACAGCCAGTGTTCATTTCAAGCCAATTTGAGTTATTTCTGAGAATGATTTTATCAAATGATGCACTAAACTACAAATATCTAACATTCACCATTTTCCCTTTATCCAGCAAGACCACATTCACACAAAGATTTACTCACATGCTTAATTTGATACCTATAAGTATGACTAATTTCACTGGGACAACTAAATGCAAGTAAAATTAAACACATGTATAAACTTTCATAGGATTGGGGCTTAATTTTGTAATGGCAATCAAGTTTGCCAGGCAACATTTGTTTGTATATAACCATGCTGCTCTTTACTCATGGTGCTATTATCCTCTAAATATTTAGAAATACTCCCCCCTCCTCCTTACTATTTGATTCATTATTTTACTAGAGGTACAAATCAGGTGCTTTCCAGATGGCATCTGCCGGGATCATTCTCCTTTCCTTTTTTTGAAAACTGGCATTATATTTGGCTTTCTGCAGCCATCTGGCACCTGCAACGTTTCCCAAGACTTTTAAAAAATATTGGTCCATTTTACATAGGTTAGCTTTTTAACTCCCTTAATGCTATAAAATGCACATCATCTTAACTTGGGGCTAGATTCTGCCACCTGAGTTAGGCCATGTCTTCACTAAACAGAAGGTCAACTCTGCCACCATTGATCTTCCAGAGTTTGATTTAGTGAGTCTAGTTAAGACCCACTAAATCAAATTCAGAGGGTGCCCCAATTGGTGGCCAGTGCTCCTGCAAGGAGTAAGGGAAGCCGATGGGAGCATTTCCTTCTGTCAGCCACCCACTGAGGGGACAATGGACTCAAAACAAGGTTCATCAACTCCAGCTACATAAATTAACATAGCTGGAATTGCATATCTTGATTTGACCTTCCCCTTTAGTGTAGGCCTGGCCTCATTGTGAGCAGTTTCTTACTACACAAATACAGAAGTATCCCTGTTTTAAGAATTGAGGATATGATGGATTTATAAGTTCCAAACATTCATAAAAGTGAAGATCTCAAAATCACAGTTGCTGCAGTGCACAAGTTGCTGTATGGTGCACTGCACTGCTTCCTTCTTGTCCTTCAAACCATCACAAAGTGATTTCCAATGCACGGAAGGCATTGGAATGTGACGGGATGTCGACTTGTTCTTCATCAACATCTCTTTCGTTATGTGATTTATTTTTTCTGTTACAAAAAATGGTTTGTAAAACTGGTTCAAAAAACTAGTTCATAAAATTAAAGTTCTTCCGAGGTCACACTGACCTCTGGCTGGCTCAAGATACACATGTACAGATACATTCAATTATTCTTTATTTGCTCTTTATCAATATCTCTTTATATCTGGTCTCTCATTTTCTAGTTTTCCAAACTTTTTTCATTTATTCTATTTGTTGAAGGATGATTTTTAAAAGAAATTCAGTATCTTAGCTATTTTAATCTGGGATAATCCAGCACAACTCTCATTTGCATGTAAAGTATGGTCAATGTGAATTGATCAAAACCAAATTAACAGCAATTGGTTCCAATATTTTTCCTGTTTACACATTAGCTTGCTACCTTTAACATATAGATATATTGAATTCAGCTTAGCAACCTGAGCATGAATGCTTTGGCCTTTAAAGAGAAACTTATCTGTAATTAAAATCATGCACAAGTTTTAGTGAGAGACTGTTTATTACCTAGAAAGAAAGCTGATTTAAAAAATGAATAGATTTCAGAACAGTGGTTGATTCACTTAATTCCTAATTAAATCCCATAAAATTTGGTGTGTGTGTGGGGGGGGAGGGTGAGGAGGATGCGGAGGGGAGTTGTTTTACCAAGGATCAGATCATATAAATATTATATTTGGTTCTGGATGGATTCTGGAAAAAAAAAAAAGACCCAAAATTGTATTGGATTCTTTCTTTAAAAAATACCATAGCAAACTGATAAGTTAGCACAGGTGTAGTCATTACAGTGGATTTTTTTGCAAAAATTACATAGTTCTTTCCATATGTACTTGCAAATATGTGACAAATCATTTGGTTCAGTATTTAGATGACAAGTAATAAGATTTTTAAAATGAAAACCAAGGAACATATATGGCAGTTGTTATAAGGAAATTATTTATACTATGGTGTACAGTGAATTTCTTATGATAACTTAGAATGGTAATTGCTATGGCTTCACTACACTGTTTAATTGCTGCAGTACATTGATATATATACCAACGAAGACAATGCAATAACTGTAGTGGTTATATAATAGTATTTGCATAATCTGGATTGTAGTTTATTCTTATAGCAGATAATGTAGAATATACAGGAATTAAATAGTTTCTTACCATATTGATTGCAATTAAGAACACAAATATGAATACAAAGATAAGGCTTTTCTCTAGGTGTATATCACAGAACATTCACAAAATTAAAGTTTATGTCACTACTGTGCTTGTGCTTCTAGGAAAGTAATTATGGAAACAGAGCTGATGAGATTTCCTGGGGAAGAGCTATAAAACAGATAGCTGAATTATTTTAAAAGAATCTGCATTTTTAGGGACAAATGTTGCTCACAGGTGCTGTCCAACTGCTACAAATCAAAGCAGTTGCTTTGGCATAACTAGCAACAGGATTCATCCCACTGATACTAATTTATTAACACAGCAGCCAACCACATCCCCTCCTTTGCGGTCTCATTCACCCTTGCAATCTACACTGGATGGGACTAGTTAGTACTACATAGGAGATCTCTAAAGAAAGTCAAAGGTGCTGTGGGAAGTGATTTTAACAATTCACTAAATTGCACTGTTCTTCCTGAGCCAGTTTTGAATAAAGCTGGTTATAAAAATGGCCATCAAAATGTTTTTCAATGGAAAATAGCTTTTGATAGAAGTGACTTTTTTCATGGAAGGATTTCCATTTTCATTGAAAAAATTTAGGTTTCCATAAAAAAAACCCCTAACCCCCTGAAAACAAACAAACAAACAAACAAACAACCCCCCCCCCACCCCCCGATCTCAGTCAAGACAATAGCAGTGAAGTGACTCTCCCAAGAGCAGGTCACTGGCTGAATCAGGAGCAGAGTCCAGGTCTCCCATTCTAAAACCTACCCACTGGGCCATAAGAGAGAACATGACTGCATGCTGGGGTAAGAGCTTTTATAAGCATGGATTCCAAATGATTACATTACTCATGAATAGTGATGCCACAATGAACTATACAATCATGTCAAATGAGTGCCGGAATGTGTAATACCCATAACACACCATCAGATATTACGCCAATGCCAGATACATTACAGAAAACATTAGCCACGCAGAATCCAAACTAGTCAGCCATTCTCCCTTTAGTAACACTCCCAACTGCAAACTGAACTGCAGGTGCCCAGTTCCTCCAAAAAAACAAACCACTTCTATGTTCCCAGAAAAAGAATGTATATAAAAGTAGAACTGACATGAGGACTGGGCCTTGCTCCTCCACAGCTGAATACCTGGAAACACATCTGGAGTACAAAGACTTTGAACTGGGGAGTGTGGTCCCGGTCTGGAAGGCAGTTCCAATCTGTGTTCTGGAGATCGGTGACCTCTTTGTACCATCTACCAGGGTGAGACATTTCTTGATTCAAATCCTGTTGAGTTCATAGAACTCAGATGACAAATTTATTTTTATTTCTTAGGTAACCAGATTTATAATGACTTAAAATCTATCTTTCTGTAGTTAATAAATTGTTTCATATTTAACTTAAAAACAATTTTTATTTTGTTGAAGTGCCTGGGAAATCTCAGCTCAGTTTACAAAGAGTGTGGGTTTCTCCACATCAAGGGAGGAGGGCTAATTGGGTAATGAACTTACATTGGTCAGGCTTCTGGGGTGCAAGACTGGGGAACTGACTGGAACCTTTTTATTGTTGGTCCATGCATGGCTGGGGAAGGCATTCATTTAACTCAGTTGGGTGTGTCCCTGCCTCTGAATGTAAGTGCCATACCTGCCAAACATTTGTAGCCTCCCAACAGCATCACAGAGTGAGAGGGATATCCCAGGCTGGTGGGACAGAGGGCTCAGTGATCCAAGTTGCACCCCAGCAACTCCATCACATGTACCTAACTGTGGATTTCATTGGCCAAAGTTAGGCACCTAATTTTGCAAATTTGGATTTGAGTTAAAGAGTTATACGCCTACATGAGAGGCACCCCTAAGTAAATGAGTAGCTACATGTTGTATTACTAGTGTCCTTTTGCTCTGGGAACAAAGTGAAAGGCTTAGGAAATGCTTGTCAATGAAGTGGGTCCTGCTGAGTGCTTTGTGGAGCATGCAGAAATCACTGGTATCACTCAGTTTCTGAAGGAAAAATACCAGTAGTAGGTAGGGGGGAAACTAAGCAGACCACTGTGAATAATATTTTTAATCTCTTCTCTGTGAATAATTTTCTCAAATAAAAGGAATGAGGAGTGTGCCTTGCTAAGACTGATGGAGTGTTGCTGTTCATCACGTGGTGTTTATCTGAGTAAGCACAAATATCTGCAAACCAAAGTTCCACAAGTTTTACCTCAGACCGTCTGAAATTTTGTACTTGGATTTAATTATTCATTTTCCTTTGGTTTAAAACCAGTCAGCCTATCAAGGACTGGACACAACACCATATAACATATTACCAATCACACATAATGAATACTAACTTGTCAAAGCAAATAACCCATAGGCTGAAAAGTATTTGGTGGATACTTAATAATTGTAATTAAATTCACTAGCTGAGAAAGTCACTAACTTCAGACTGGATAGTGTTTGAAATGAATAGTTTGGCTTGCTCCAATGACAAGATACTGCAGAAATTTCTTAAGGATACTCATCATAAAAGAGTAGATCCTGTTTCAGTTTGTAGACTTGAGTAGTGTCAAGAAAGGACTGATGGCAGGGGTCATTGGTGGACAACAAATGTAGCAAGCAATCAGTGTGATTGTTTGTGATCATGACATTTTACAAACGCTACTTCTGTCATTTTCTAAAATATTGTTTTCAAGGGTTGTGACAGATTTAACAAACAAAACCAAACCCCCAAGTCCTAGGAAATGTCACCTTGACTCTCTGGACAATCCAGATTGAACGTCTGAGAAAAAACACTCGGTTCTTAGCTCTGACTACATACCTGCAAAAATTAGAATGAGATGTTGAGATTATTGAAGTAATCAATCCACTGGATTCTTCTCACAGTATCTTAGAGCATACTAGCTATTAGTTGAGTGTGGCAATGTTGGCTTCTTAGAACAGGGGACTTATGGATTTTCTACCTGACACTTCTACTGACAATCTCTGCCTTTAAACTCCAGATCCCAGCTTGTGAGATAAATTGGCATTATTATCCCCACTTTGCAACTGGGTCAGTGGTGTCTCCAAGAACTTTTTATAAAACCTGAGGTCAATGAATAAGTTTTCATGTCATTTTTCTTATTTTTAAGATAAAACAGATTTCTTTTAATCAAAGGAACATTTTCATGCAACATTTGCAACCCAAACACTGTGGAAGCATTGAACTTTTCCAAGTTCTTTTCCAAGCCGTCATCATCTCACATCTTGACGACTACAAACATTTCTTTGCTGGTCTTTACTACTGCTGCTCTCCAATCTATTTAGATTGCTGCAATGATCAGCTTTTCATCCCACGTCTCTGACCCCACCATCCTTGAGTATCGCCTCTGGCTCCCTCTTCACCTCTGCATCAAAACACAGGCCTCTTGTCTTTACCTTTCAGGCCCTTCATAACTTAGCCCTGCTCTACCTACCGTTGGTAGTAACCTACTGCAGCATTGAGCTTTGCCCCACCAGCATTCCCAGAGTTTACTGCCCACGAGTCGGCTTCTCTCAAACACTACCATGTTTCTCGCACAAGAGAAAACACACTGATAACATTCCAAACAGCCCCTACTTTATCTCCATTCAAACCCTGGGAATTTCTTATCCTCATGGCTGCAAAAAATGGTAAAAAAAAATGAAACAACAAATTAAGCTAAACAAAAAAGGAACAAATAGTAGGCACTGTTTGCCCAACTGAGTCTGGTGTGTAAGTTAGTGCTATCTATGGAGGCTCAGAAGTTGAAAGGGGTCAAAGAGACTGAGGCATCCAGTTCCCACTTGCATGCAATGGAAGAGGCATGCTTAACTCCTCGGTCTTGTCTACACTAGCAGTGCTTTGTTGGTATCGTTATACCAGAGTATGTCTTAGTGTGGACACGATTTATATGGTCAAAACTGTGCTTCTCGGGTGTAGCTCATTCCACTGTCTCAATAAGAATCAAGCTGTACTTGTGACGTTTTGCTAGCGTGAACCCTGCTCAGAATGGCACACTGTCCCCCTCTAGTAGTGGCTAGGCCAAGTAGAGATTGATGAGCAGCTACAGCCTTTGCTCACAGAGATGTGATTTTTAGCTCAGGCAGTAGAGGGTCATGCCTTAAGCCCAAGAGGTCCCAGGTTTGATCTCCAATGATGACAACCACGTCGGCATTAAACCAATATAAATGCATCAAAAAGAGGGGCTTCCGCTGGCAAAGTTAAATCTGTTAGGGAAACACCCTCTTCACATCTCTGACCAACAGAGCTCTCGAGGCAGTAGTCGAGGGTAGACAGCTTTAAAAATCCCAGCCTTAGGCTTCTATAATTTCCAATGTGCAGGCAGACTTTCATAGATCCAGAAAAGCACCATGGATTTCAGTGAGACTTCATAGGAGCATTGCAGTCTGCCTGTGTGCCTTGAGTTTGCTTTTGCTTGTATTCTCATTGTAGTTAAGACCTGTGTTGCAACCTGCCTCTACCCCCATGGAACTAGTAACACAGAAATGGCATTTTTAAAAATTATTACTCTGAAAAATGGGTTATGCACTAAGATATCATGGTAAAGGGAGTTAACATAGCCTGGGAGGGGGAGGGGGTCTATACTGTAGTAAAATCAGTAAATATATATGGGGACATGATACAAGCTATGCCAGGAAAAGCACTTATTTACCAGTGTAAGCTACCTTAGGTGGGATTGCCAATGTTCTTACATTTGCATAGCTTGACTGCCAATCTCTTCTAGTTGAGACACAACATATATGTAGTGACACCAAGCAAACCACCTCTAATATCGAGTAGGCCAAAGCGAGAGAGAGTGATCCTCTGTTGGAAAAGCACTGGCAGTGAAGCTTCTATTGGCACCAGCTCAGTCAAAGTAATGGAGGGTCTGACACACAGAACTACTCAGTGATTGTCTCATTCCCAAGTTATAACTTGGAACAGGAGACATTTTAAAACCTTTAAAAAACTGACATTTCCCAGTGGTCGGAGATTCTTCTTGTGTTACGAACAGAGACCACATCAGACGTTCACTTTAAAAAAACCCTCAGGTCACAGACTGATACTTTATTATATCTGTCTTCTCAAACACGTTTTTATCCTTGGCAGCTGCTGTACTGTAAATTAGCTAATATGTTTTCACAGCTTCCGCAGAGACTTTTTTTGTTTAAAGAGGTAAAACTGGATTTTGTAAACTAACTATTTCTAGTGCATTTTGGGGGCAATCTATTTTTTTGAATAGCAGCTACTGGCATACTCTAGACTCAGTCTATGATTGACAATAGTTGATGCTGTCATAAAATTCATTGTACGAGGATAAATACAATAGCAAATTTTATTCCCGGGCATGTCAAATGCACCCATAACCTCATGTAATTAGGGAGCCAGATGGAAAATTAGATAAAAAAAGTAAAATTAGGATGATATAAGAAAAAGGGGAGAGAAAGTGAGCAGGATATGGATACATCTGCTACTGCTCTTGGCCAAACCCAAGAATTGTGAAGGTGAGTGAAGACGTAACCTTACCAACATCTTTTGAACTTCAGAAAAAAACTCGAACTTGCTTCAATTTATGTTCTGGAAAAAGGCTCGGGCTGGATCCTATTCCCTCAGGTCATCCTGAGTAAAGACAGAGGACTAAATTCTGCTCTCAGATACACTGCCATGAGTCTGGTGTACTGTCACTGATTCCTGGAATTACTCCAGCATTACATCAATGTAAATAACAAATAGAACGTTGATTATAGGTTAGACCTCCTTGGTCTGGCACCCTTGCAACATGACTGGTCCCATGTAAGTGATTATGCCAGACCGGGGGAGGACATTTCTGGCCCCCTGCCAAGGCCCCCCCCCCCAGACCTAGTCTAGCCGCTGGCAAGAGCCTGCCCCTAACCCCCACTGGGCTGCCTGGTGAGCAAGGTGGGCTGCCATCCATCTCTCCCCCACCGCCGGGCAACCCAGCTGGCCATGCTCGGCTCCCCCCCCCCGCCCCGCCCCGCCCCCAGAAGCCCAGCTAGGGCACACCAGGCTCCCATCCTGCCCACTGGCAGCCCAGCTGGGGCAAGCCAGGCTCTCAGGTACCAGCCCTCGGGTATGTCTACACTACAAAGTTAATTCGAACTAACAGCTGTTAGTTCGAATTAACTTTAAGAGGCGTTACACATGCAAACCGCTATTTCGAATTTAATTCGAAATAGCGGAGCGCTTAATTTGAACTAGGTAAACCTCATTCTATGAGGAGTAACTCCTAGTTCGAATTAAGTAGTTCGAATTAAGGGCTGTGTAGCCACTTAATTCGAACTAGTTGGAGGCTAGCCCTTCCAAGGTTGCCCTGGTGGCCACTCTGGGCCAAACCAGGGAAACTTTTCTGCCCCCCTCCCGGCCCTGGAGCCCGTATTCACGGTCTGGCTACGGTGCTTGTGCCAGCTGCAAGCCTGCCAGCACCCAGCCAGCAGACCCTGCACCTGGCACAAGATGAGCCAGCCGCCCGCTGCCACCCAGCCCTCCACTGCTTCCCAGGACCAGGCTGGCGGCTCACAGGAGCCTGCCCGGGGCCGCAAGAGGCGGGTACCCGCCTGGTCTTGAGTGGAGATCGTGGACCTCATCGAGGTTTGGGGGGAGGCCTCCAACATCCACGATCTCCGCACTAGCCACAGGAACGCGGCCGTCTACAGCTGCATGGCTGCCAGCCTGGCCACCAGAGGCCACATGAGGACACGGGAGCAGGTCCGCTGCAAAATAAAGGACCTGCGGCAGGCCTGTTCCAGACCCTCCCAGCCAGGGGCCGACCCGGAGGCATGCCCTCATTATGAGGCCCTGGACCGCATCCTGGGGGCTCACGCAGTCCATGCCCCCCGGGTGGTGATCGACCCCGGGGCAGAGGGCCCCATCCCTGACATGGAGGAGAAGGAGGAGGATGCCGAGAGCCAGGAGCCTGCAGGGAGCCTGCCCAGGACCCAGGACCCCCAAGGCATCCCACAGAGCACATCAGCTGTGTCGTCCGAGGCCAGGGAGGGCTCCACATGTGAGTGCCATCATGCTCCCCTTATGTGTATGGGGTGGGGGGGGTGGAGAGGGAGCCCAGGGACCATGCGCCTGGGCCTTGCCCACCATGGAGCAGCAGCTGGGTGTCATGCAGGGGCCCTGGCCTGTTCCCCACACGCTGACCTCGCCTTGCAGAGGGGGGCTGGGTTTCACCCACTGTGTCCCCAGGGAGAACTGACCACTGCTCTTGTTTCACCACAGCCGCAGCACCTGAGACTGCAGGGCGCATCACCCCGCCTGCAACAGCCACCTGCACCCTGGCCAGCAGCCGCACCCGCAACCTGGAGGACTACCACCAGCGGCACCTGCGGCTACTGGAGCACCAGCTCCGCACCCAGGACCACTGGGTCCGGGAGGACCTGCGGCTGTGGCAGCAGAGCCTGGAGGCGCTGGAGGAGCAGGGCTGTGACCGCCGCGGCCACCTCCAGACCTTGGTGGACAGGTTCCTGCCTCCTCTTGCTCCAGCCCCTGCGGCTGCCCCAGCTCTGGCTCCTCCTCCCATCCCTGCTCCCCCTCCCGCTTCCTCCGCACGCCCCGTCCCTCCTGCCCCACCCTCAATACCCACTCCCCCCTGACGCCCCCACACTCACAGTGCTGCGAGACGGGAGAGCCAGCAGGACCCCCAACCCTGAGCTTTCCCTTCCCTTCCTCCCCCTTTCAGCTCCCTCCGCCCAAGTTTCCCCCTCCCCTCTCCCACCCTCATTCCTCCCTCCCCCCACCCTAGTTATGTACAATAAAGAGAGGTTTTTTTGGCAAAACAGGTGTTATTTCACATTAGGAAGGGGGGTTAGGGAGGGGAAAGGGGAAGGAGGGAAGGGTGCAAGAAGGCCCCAGTGGGGCATGCATAAAAATCGTGCATAAAAAAATCCAATGTGTCTGAGAAAGGCGGACATATAAATAGTGGTAGTTTTCTAACATGCTTTTACACTAATGCTAGGAGTCTGTCTAATAAGATGGGTGAACTGGAGTACCTCATATCAAAGGAGGAAGTTGACATAATAGGCATCACAGAAACATGGTGGAATGAGGACAATCAGTGGGACACTATCATACCGGGATATAAATTATATCGGAAAGACAGAACAGGTCGTGCGGGTGGCGGAGTGGTACTATATGTGAAGGATAATATAGAATCAAATGAAGTAAAAATCCTAAAGGAATCAAAATGTTCCATAGAATCATTATGGATAACAATTCATTCCTCTAATATGAATATGGCATTAGGAATATATTACCGACCACCTAACCAGGACAGTGATAGTGATGCTGAAATGATAAGGGAGATTAGAGAGGCTACCAAAATAAAAAAGACAGTAATAATAGGAGATTTCAATTATCCCCATATTGATTGGGTGCATGTCACCTCAGGACGGGATTCGGAGATTAAATTTCTTGATGCCTTAAATGACTGCTTCTTGGAGCAGCTAGTACAGGAACCCACAAGGGGAGAGTCGATTCTCGACCTAGTCTTGACTGGAACGCAGGATCTGGTCCAAGAGGTAACTGTTACTGGACTGCTTGGAAATAGTGACCACAATATAATAACTTTTAATATTCCTGTGTTGGGAAGAACACCGCAGCGGTCAAACACTCTGGCATTTAATTTCAAAAAGGGGAATTACACTAAAATGAGGAAGCTAGTTAAACAGAAACTAAAAGGGAGAGTAATTAAACTAAAATCCCTGGAAGCTGCATGGGAACTGTTTAAAGACACCATACTAGAGGCCCAACTTAAATGTATACCCCAAATAAAAAAACACAGTAAGAGACCTAACAAAGAACCACCATGGCTAAACAGCCATGTTAAAAAGGCAGTGAGAGAGAAAAGGGCAGCTTTTAAAAAGTGGAAGTCAAATCCTAGTGAGGAAAATAGAAAGGAACATAAACACTCCCAAATTAAGTGTCATAATGTAGTAAGAAAAGCCAAAAAAGAGTTTGAGGAACAGCTAGCCAAAAATTCAAAAAATGATAGTAAAATGTTTTTTAAATACATTAGAAGCAGGAAGCCCGCTAAAAAAGCAGTGGGGCCCTTGGATGATAAAGATATAAAAGGAGCGATCAAGGAAGACAGTGCCATTGCGGAGCGATTAAATGATTTCTTTGCTTCAGTCTTCACGGCTGAGGATGTTACAGAGGTTCCTAAATCTGAGCCAGCCTTTTTAGGTGACAAATCTGAGGAACTCACTCAGATTGAAGTGACATTAGAGGAGGTTATGGAATTAATTGATAAGCTGAATAGTAACAAGTCTCCGGGACCAGACGGCATTCACCCAAGGGTTCTGAAAGAACTCAAAGGTGAAATTGCGGAGTTATTAACAGTGGTTTGTAACCTATCCTTTAAATCCACTTTGGTACCAAATGACTGGAAGATGGCCAATATAACACCAATATTTAAAAAAGGCTCTAGAGGAGATCCTGGCAATTATAGACCGATAAGTTTAACATCAGTACCAGGCAAATTAGTAGAAACACTAGTAAAGAGTAAAATTGCAAGGCACATAGAAGAGCACGAATTGTTGGGCAAAAGTCAGCATGGTTTCTGCAGAGGGAAGTCGTGTCTAACTAATCTGTTAGAATTCTTTGAAGGGGTTAATAAACATGCGGACAAGGGGCGCCCAGTGGATATAATATACCTAGATTTCCAGAAAGCCTTTGACACGGTCCCACACCAAAGGCTTTTACGTAAATTAGGTGGTCATGGGATAGGAGGAAAGGTCCTTTCATGGATCAAGAATTGGTTAAAAGACAGAAAACAAAGGGTGGGAATAAATGGTAAATTTTCACAATGGAGGAGGGTAACTAGTGGTGTTCCCCAGGGGTCAGTACTGGGACCAATCCTGTTCAACTTGTTCATCAATGATCTAGAAAATGAGGTAAGCAGTGAGGTGGCCAAGTTTGCAGATGACACAAAGTTGTTCAGGACAGTCAAAAGCAAAAGGGATTGTGAAGAACTACAAAAAGATCTCAGCAAACTGAGTGATTGGGCAGCAAAATGGCAAATGAAATTTAATGTGGGTAAGTGTAAGGTAATGCATGTTGGAAAAAATAACCCAAATTACACGTACTACATGATGGGGTCAAATTTAGCTACGACAGATCAGGAAAGGGATCTTGGAGTTATAGTGGATAGTTCTATGAAGACATCCACGCAGTGTGCAGCGGCAGTTAGTAAGGCAAATAGGATGTTAGGAATTATTAAAAAAGGGATAGATAATAAGACAAAAGATATCATACTTCCCCTATATAAAACTATGGTACGCCCACATCTCGAGTACTGCGTGCAGATGTGGTCTCCTCACCTCAAAAAAGATATCTTGGCATTAGAAAAGGTTCAGAAAAGGGCGACTAAGATGATTAGGGGCTTGGAAAGGGTCCCATATGGGGAGAGGCTAGAGAGACTGGGACTTTTCAGTTTGGAAAAAAGGCGATTGAGGGGCGATATGATAGAGGTATATAAAATCATGAATGGTGTGGAGAAAGTGATTATAGAAAAATTATTTACCTTTTCCCATAATACAAGAACTAGGGGACACCAAATGAAATTGATGGGTAGTAGGTTCAAAACTAATAAAAGGAAATTTTTCTTCACACAGCGCACAGTCAACCTGTGGAACTCCTTGCCCGAGGAGGCTGTGAAGGCCAGGACTCTATTAGGGTTTAAAAAAGAGCTTGATAAATTTTTGCAGGTTAGGTCCATAAATGGCTATTAGCCAGGGATAAAGTATGGTGCCCTAGCCTTCATAACAAGGGCAGGAGATGGATGGCAGGAGATAAATCACTTGATCATTGTCTTCTGTTCTCCTTCTCTGGGGCACCTGGCATTGGCCACCGTCGGCAGATGGGATGCTGGGCTCGATGGACCTTTGGTCTGACCCAGTATGGCCATTCTTATGTTCTTATGCAGGGAGAGTTCAGTCCTCCTCCACATGGAAGCTCTCCCGCAGGGCTTCCCGGATCTGGATGGCCCCCCGCTGGGCCTCCCAGATGGCGGCAGTGCGGGGCTGCATGTACTGGCCAGCCATGCGCTCAGCCTCAGCCATCCAGGCTGGTAGGAAAGCCTCCCCCTTCCGCTCACATAAATTGTGCAGCACACAACATGCTGCCACCACGGGAGCACACAACATGTGCTCGGCGAGGTCGAGGCGGGTGAGGAGGCACCTAAAGCATGCTTTCAGTCAGCTGAAGGCCCCCTCCACCACGATGTGGGCCCTGGTGAGCCTGGCATTGAAGGCCTGCCAGGAGGGGTTGAGGTGTCCTATGTAGGGCTTCATGAGCCAGGGCTGTAGGGGGTAGGCCGCATCCCCCACCAGGCAGACGGGCATGTCCATGTCCCCGACACTGATGTGGTGGTCAGGGAAGAAGGTCCCAGCGTGCAGCCTCTGGCACATGGAGGAGTCGCGAAACACCCTGGCATCGTGTGCCTTGCCGGACCAGCCCACATTAATGTCCGTGAACTGGCCCTGGTGGTCAGACATGGCCTACAGGAGGACGGAGAAGTACCCCTTGTGGTTGATATACTGGGAGGCCTGGTGGTCCGGGGCATGGATGGGGATGTGCGTCCTGTCGATGGCCCCCCCGCAGCTGGGGAAGCTGAGGGCGCCGAACCCCTGGATGACCGCGTCCGGGTCGGCGAGGTGGACCACCCTGCGGAGCAGCACCCGGTTGATGGCCTTGACCACCTGCAGAGCGACACACCAAACCGCAAATCACTGGGGTGCCCGGGTGGCTGGGAGTGTTCATTCCCTGGCCCCACTCCCAGAAGCAACCCCTGCTGCGATCATGGCCGCCGCGGGCGGTGTGTAGTACAGCCGGGACAGACCGAACCCTCCCGTGCAGGACACTTTTGCCTCCCCCCCGTTTTCCCTGGGGCGACCCATCCCCTCCTTGCAGCCGCCCTCCTCCCCCAGCCCAGTGGCCGACGAGTGCCGTACCTGCACGAGCACTGCTCCGACGGTGGATTTCCCCACGCCGAACTGGTTCCCAACAGATCGGTAGCTGTCCGGCGTGGAGAGCTTCCACAGGGCGATGGCCACATGCTTCTGGAGGGGGATGGCGGGCCTCATGTGAGTGTCCCGTCGCCACAGAGCAGGGGCGAGCCACTCGCAGAGCTCCAGGAAGGTGTCCATCTTCATCCTGAAATTCTGGGTCCACTGTTGGTCTCCCCAGCGCTCCAGGATGATGCGGTCCCACCAGTTGCTGCTGGTGTCCAGATGCGGCGGGGCACACTGGCGTCCGGGCGCTGCTGCGGCTCCTCCACGGCCACCAGGGAGGCCAGGGGGAGGGGCAGGGGGCTGACGTGCACCAGATGGTGCCAGGCAGCCTCCAGCCATTGCTGGCAGGCTTGCAGCAGCAAGAACAAAAACTGGAGCAGAATGCCCAGGGCGAGCTCTGGCTCCATGGTGCCAACTGCACCGGCATCCCCAATGAGAACCACCGACACAGGCAGGCAGAGAGGAAAACGCTTTGCTGTCCCTTGGCGAGGTAGGCAAGCAAGCGGGAAAGCTGCGAACCGGCTGTCCAGGGGGGTCCCTTTAAGCACGAGCCTCAGATAGCCTCAGACAGCAACCACACAAAGCAACTACTGACCTGATGCCCTGCCGGAACCAGTTTCAGCTGCCCTTAAATGCGACCCAGCATCCAATCAGTGTGGACGCGCTATTTCAAATTAGCAAAACACTAATTCGAATTAGTTTTTGGGTCTAGACGCGTTATTTCGAATTAGCTTATTAACTAATTTGAAATAAGCTAGTTCAAATTAGCGCTGTAGTGTAGACATACCCCTCGAGTCCAGTGGGACTCTCTTCTCCAGGAACACCCATGGTCCAGCCGGACCAGAGAGTCCTGGTTTAGAGAGGTTCGACCTGTATTTTCTCTGTTGACTCGGAAGTTCCACACAATTTGTACATACATAACCCTAGAGCACTCCCTGTTTAACTAGGGTAAGTATTGCACAACACCACATTGGCATATTCACTTGAATGCTGAATTGCTGCTTGGCACAACCACATTTTTGTTGTCTATTAACATCAATAGCTAAGGGGTTTTGTTATTAGTTCACACAAATATTTGAGGAAATAGCCATTTGCCATATCTTAACCACAAAGTTATTTGCACACAAATGCAGCCATGCAGTATTCACAAGGGAAGTTCTCACTCATTGGTATCTAGTTAGGGACCAGAAATAATATCATGTAACTTAGCTGGCCTATCATATGACACAAATAGCAAGTAGAGAAGAAAGAACAGCAGAAAATGAAGTCAAAGTGAAAAGTCAAAGGGAAGGGAATGTGAATGAACGAATAGGCTACCATATTTCTGCATGAAAGATATTTGCACATAATTCAGTGAATAGACAAGCAGCTAACGTTATCAAATAAAATTATCACTGCCACCAGTTTGCCCATCTCTAAACACTGCAGTGACCTTGGGTGTCAGTCTGAAAATGGACCGTCGGGGTAAACAATTTCTCACATTCATGTCAAAATAAATAGTAACAATAATTTATCTCATATTTATTCAAAAGGATCCAGAGAAACTAGGTACTTGGAAAACTGTACAACACAGGGGTCACATCAGCTCCCACTGAAATGCAGCTACATCAGAGATGGAAAGAGATGGCTACTTAGCAGCACGCAGGCACTTAGAACAGAAAGTGAAGAATCACCCAGATTGGAGCAACAGTAGCAATATAGATAGGTGCAATGTAATTACACAAACATTTTCCTAGAAACTTTGGTCCTTTCATCCCCTCCACTAGCACAAATGGTTCGGAGTGTCCTTTAGTAGCTAAAAGTAATTTTGCATCTCATCTGAGAGATGATAAATATTTGCATGTCACCAGGGGAGCCGACAGCTCTTTGGGCCCCTGGGCACACTCCTGGAAGGGGCTGGGCTTTGGGCAGAAGGGATGGCAGCCAGCCCACTGCACCACCTGAAGTGCACCACACCCCACCCCAGCCCTCAGAGCTGCACAGAACACAGGTGCTCAGGCGGCAGTTTAAAGGACCTAGGGCTCCATCCACTGCCCCAGTAGCAGTAGTGGCATCCAGGAGCCCCAGACGCCTTTGAATCACTGGGCCCTGGGGCAACTGTCCCCTTTGCTCCACCTCCCCCCCATTGGCGGGCCTGGAAAGTCTACTTTAAGCATGTTGGGAGAGCCATTTTCTAAACTAAGTATAGCCTAGAATGTGAAATGTGAGTTTATCAGTCCTAGCTACTGAGCACCGAAGATTCTCTAACATATCATCCTCATTTCACCCTCTGTCAAGTTAGAAAGTACTGTTGTCTCCATTTCACCTCTCTACATGGCCTGCATAGATTTTTACAAAGGCTTTTGACCTGGTCATCAAAAAGGGCCTTTTCCAACGGACGGAAAGAATTGGCTGCTCTCCAGTTCTCCTCAGTCTTTTTCAAGCCTTCCATGATGGCACGAAATCTATATAGCTCAGCATGATGGTGAGCAACCTGGCAGTTTTGAAATTTGCAGTGGCATCACATAGAAGGATGTGTTTTGGCACCAGCACCCTTTGGTATATTCTTCTCACTGCGGCTTCATCATGTTTTCCCATTGAGCACTGGCAGGGTACATGTCCATACAAGATCAGATAGAAAATTATAACATAGCTTTTTGCTCCTAGATGGGCACACTCACAACCTGCTGATAGACAGGACTTCTTTTTTCTGCTGATGCAGTGTTCACCACAGACACTGTAGAGGAGCTCCAGGTACTTTGCAATAGCTTTCTGATAGTTTGTGATGAAGACAATGTTTAGGGCACAAAGGGTGTTAACTGAACCAGAATTTTTAATAGCTGGCACCTCCTTAGAAGTTGTGTGCATGTTCTGCCATCTAGAATTAACTGTGTTGAATAGCTCCTCTAGATGAAGAGCTGAATTCTTGCACTGAATGAGGTAACTGCCTGCCTTTCCAGCCAACGGACCAAGCACAGCTGGAATAACAGGTAACTAGCACGGATCACGAAGCTACAGGTCTTGTAGAGGTGTGTTCATAGCCCCATACTGTGTGATGGTGAGATCTGGACAACCTACAGTAGGCATGAGAGAAAACTTAACACCTCGCATATCCACTGTCTTCACTGTATTTTAAATTTCAAATGGGAAACCAAAGTTCCTGACAATGAAGTAATTGAAAAAGCACAGTTACTCAGTCTAATTCCTGTTCTCAAACACAGACATCTATGTTATGTAGGTCATCTGCACCAGACGGATGATAGACACATTCCAAAGGATCTTTACACATGCCTATAGATCCTTCAAAATCACTGGGTGGACCTACGTTCAGGTTCAAGAATAAGAGGGGCTTAAATTTTCATCAACACCACTACAAACTTGAAAGATGCAGGCAACAGTGAGACCTGTACTAGGAAGTCAAAGCGGTTGACTAGAGAAGAATGAGAAAGACGAAAACACAGCAGGCCTCAAGAGCAAACAGTGCATCAGATTCATCCTCTGACCCTGTGCTTCATGCCTCCATTATCTGTGGCATTGACTGTCATTTGAAAATTGAATATTTTATCTACTTATAATGATGCAACATGATACCCTTTAACTGAACTGCTTTGTTGCTTACACCTTCATCTGTCAAGATGGATGACTGCCATCTCAGAGGTGGTGAAATGAGTCACAGGAGCCTGCCTTTTTCTCATAGCTTCACTTTACTTTATATTAGCAAAGTCTTTACTATTGCTGTCTAGGCCACAGCAGGTCTTATATCAGGTCTGTGATACCTGGGTTTATGTTTCAGGCCCTGATTTTACTACATTTTCCTCTCTGGGATGAAAGAGAGGTTAGTTTTTCTAGATAACAGAAGCAGTCAACATCAAATATGAGTATATTCACACTTCGGGGGGGGGGGGGGCGAGGGGAGAAATCAACAGTTCTTTTGTTTTAACCTTTATTATGATCTTGAAGCTTCAATCTCAAGCATTCTTAGTCTCCAAAATGAAAAGAGTAAATTGATATGTCACATAGCTAACAAAATGAGGAACATTATCAAGTGCAAGCTGTGTAACTAGACCACATTCAGTACACAACTACAATTCATATTATTCCCACCTATTACCAGAGCCTGAATATGTAAAATAATGATCCATTCCACAATCTGCATACTCATTTATAGTACCTTTATGTGAAACTTAAGGAATAAAAAATGTTCCATTTCCCCTTCAAATGTAACATTGTATTGGATAGTAGCACTAGTTATCTTGGCTTGAATACACTTAGGGTCATGTTCATTAAAGGAAAAATGGACATTTATCTATTGGTCTTTGAGCATGAAAATGAGGCTAACACTGGGTCAAACATTTTGAATGAAATGCGATGCCTGATGAAGCTTCCTGAGTTTCACAATAAGCTCTAGCCAGGAATGTCTGAAATGTTCCCATATTTCATGTGGACTTAGGTAAATCCGCACTAAAGCTTCCAGCTGATCTAGGCTAGAGTATGGCTCCATTTAAAAAAACAGAATGGTTCCTCACGGTTGTGATCCCAAATTAGGTAAAAGGTAGGGGCTTTCGCTGAATTTTCCCCTGTGTTTAAAAAAAAAAAAAAAAAAAAAAAAAACACACAGTCTCAGTGCAAAACTCCAGGGATGTGCCGCACCCAAATGAACATAAAAATGGTTGGGCATGAAATTCCTATGAAGCCATTATGTTTTGTACAACTCTAACCACAGCTTCATGGAAATCTACATTTACTTTGTTATGGCCCCCTTATGCCAATGACTTCTGTGATATAGAACCAAGCCCTTCCTGCTGCTTTGATTTCATATTTGACCCTTGTTTCTTCCCCAATACCATTTCTGTCCCCCACCACATTCATTAAACTCAGCTATGACTTCCTCATTGCTAAGTCTGAGACTGCTTCTCTAGGCTCATCCTGCTGAATCTAGCCATGACTTCCAGCACAGCAGAACACTTCTATTGCAGAACTCTCCTTCTGGGGTTTCATACCATGGGGCTCAATGTCTCACATGGCATCTTCCCTCTTCCCACTTAGATTTCTGTGGAGTTCTTGCATTATACCTCTCTGCTTTTTCCTTCTACACCTCCTCCCTACGGGATGAACTCATCTGATTCTATGTTATCAGTTACCATCTGTGACATGGCTGAGGAGAAGACCCAATTCAGGGCAGGGTGGGAGTGTCTAATTGGCATCGGTCAGTCTCTCATTTCCCACCTTTATTCCCCAGCCCGTGTCTTTCACCTCACTTACCAAGGTCTATATAGCCCACCTCCCTTAGTCCCTGGGGCAAGATGACCCAATGGTCAGAGTCTCTACCTTGCCCCTGTTTGCTAGGCAACACAATTTCACAGTCCCATTCAACAACTCTCCCCTTCTTGTGGGATAGTGTGACTCAATGTCCACAGTCTATAGCTTGTCTGTATTCATGGGATAGTGTCAATGGCTCTGGACAATAAATCACCTCCCCGCCCCGGCAGGGTGTGTGTGTGTGTGATGCAACACACCAGACACAGTCTATAGTTTGCTTCTGGTTACAGGGCAGTACCGTTCAAGAGTCCCTTTTTCATAACTTGCTCCTGTTTGTGAGGTGATGCCATCCCCCACAAGCGATGGGAGATAGGGGAAGAGTTTACATCCCCCTGTGGGGGGTGGGGTCCAGGCCCTCCCACTCCACTGGACCCCAGCCCAGGGCCCTGTTAGGGACTTTCCTGAGCCACTGAGTCAGAGGGAAAAACTCCCAACACAACATGCTGACTCTCCAGAGTTGACTGACTCACCCGGTAACCATCACTGCCCCTGGGCTCTTCCTGCTTCAAATGTCTCTGCTCATGGATGGCTCACCAATTCTACTCCTCTGCCTGGGGTCTGACTGCTTCTGCTGGTGTCCAGAACCAGTGAGGTCTCTAGATGTGTCTGGTTTCCAGCCTGCGTGATAGCGCCTCGGCATCTGGGCAGTCTCTGGGGTTTGCCTGGAGCTGGCAAGGCACGTCCTTTCCCTTTGGCCACCAGCCCCAACTGAGTTGGGCTGCTCTCTTTTATAGCAGAACAGCTTGGGCATGCCCAGCTCATGTAAGGCTCAGGGGGTGGAGCCTTCTCCACCCTCAGAGCTGGTTTAACTCCTCCCCCCCCCATCCCCACTCAATCTGGGGAGGCAACACCTCGTCACACCATCTTTATGTTGACAATCCTCAGATTAGAGTGACCAAATGCCCAATTTTTGACCGGAAAGTCTAGTAAAAAATGAAGAGCTGGCTGTCCAGGCACACAAAGTCCAGTTACTACCAACAGGGAAGTGAGGAGGCACTAGGTCATCACCCGTGCTAGTCCCTACTCAGCAGGAGCCCCCTCCTACCTCTACCGGGCAGCTGCAGCTCCCAGCGGTGGCTCTGCATGGGCGTCCCTCCTGATCCGAGTTGGGGAGATAAGGGGTGGGGGAAGCAGAAAGCAATGAGGGAAGGGGGGGGGGGAAGAGTAATGGATGGGGGAGCAGGGCCTGGGGAAGAGGTGAGCAGAGGGGGTTCCAGTACTCCTGCTGGAGTGTCCAGTTTTTAAATATTACCAGGTTGGCAACCCTTTCTCAGATAAACCTCTCCAGCATACACTTATTCCCCTCTGCTCACTCCTGTGCCTTCCTGGAATCTCGAGAGGTGTGCTGCTTACTGGGAGCTCGAATTCAGGATGTGACTGAGAGGCTTACAAAATGGATCAAACCTTCAGATTGCTACCCCTTTCTGCTTCTCCATGTGGGAATTAACGATACGGCCAAGAACAACCTTGAGCAGGTTTCTGCAGATTATGTAGCATTGGGAAGAAGGATCAAAGATTTCAGAGCACAAGTGGTGTTCTCGTCCATCCTCCCTGTTGAAGGGAAAGGACTGGGCAGGGATCGTCGAATTGAGGAAGTAAAGGTGTGGTTGTGCAGGTGGTGTCGCAGAGAGGGCTTTGGTTTCTTCGACCATGGGACTCTGTTCCAGGCACAAGGATTGTTAGGAAGAGATGGGATCCACCTAACGAAGAGAGGAAGGAGCATCTTCACTGGCAGGCTTGCGAACCTAGTGAGGAGAGCTTTAAACTAGGTTCGTTGGGGGACGGTGACCAAAACCCTGAGAGGAGTGGGAAAGTCGGATACCAGGAAGAAATGCAAAGAGGAACGAGCAACAAAGGAAGACCCCTGATTCGAATGGAGAAGGTAGGGCAATCAACTGGTTATCTGAGGTGTTTGTACACAAATGCAAGAAGCCTGGGTAAACAAACAGGAAGAACTGGAGGCCCTGGCCCAGTCCAAGAAATATGATTTAATTGGGATAACAGAAACTTGGTGGGATGACTTGCATGACTGGAGCGCTGTCATGGAAGGGTATAAACTGTTCAGGAAGAACGGACAGGGGAGAAAAGGAGGAGGAGTTGCACTGTATGTAAGAGAGCAATATGATTGCTCAGAAGTCCAGTATATAGAGGGAGAAAAGCCTGTTCAGAGTCAATGGGTTAAGTTTAGAGGTGCAAACAACAGCAGTGATGTTGTGGTTGGTGACTGCTACAGGCCACCAAATCAGGTGGATGAGGTAGATGAGGCTCTCTTTGGACAACTGAGAGAAGCTTCCAGATCGCAGGTCTTGGTTCTCATGGGGGACTTTAGTCACCCTGATATCTGTTGGGAGACCAATACGGCAGTACACAGGCAATCCAGGAAGTTTTTGGAGAAAGTTGGGGATAACTTCTTGGTACAAGTACTGAAGGATCCGACCAGGGGCTGTGCGCAGCCTGACCTTCTGCTCACAAACAGGGAGGAACTAATAGGGGAAGTAGAGGTGGGTGACAATCTCGGAAGCAGTGATCATGAGATGGTAGATTTCAGGATCCTGACCAAAGGAAGAAAAGAGAGTAGTAAAATACACACCTTGGCCTTCAGAAAAGCAGACTTTGACTCCCTCAGAGACCTGATGGGCAGGATTCCCTGGGATGCTAACATGAAGGGGAAAGGAGTCCAGGACAGCTGGCAGTATTTTAAAAAAGCCTTATTGAAGGCACGGAAAGAAACCATCCCGATGCGTAGCAAGAGAAGCAAATATGGTAGGAGACCGGATTGGCTTACAGGGGAAATCCTTGGTGAACTTAAGGACAAAAAGGGAGCTTACAAAAAGTGGAAACTTGGACAAATGATCAGAGAGGGGTATAAATGTATAGCTCGAGAATGCCGGGGGGTTATCAGGAAGGCGAAAGCGCAATTGGAATTGCGACTGGCAAAGGATGTGAAGAACAACAAGAAAGGTTTCTATAGGCATGTTAGCAAGAAGAAGGTGATCAGTGAGGGTGTGGGGCCCCTACTGGATGAAGGAGGTAACCTAGTGGCAGATGATGTGGGGAAAGCTGAAGTACTCAATGCTTTCTTTGCCTCTGTCTTCACAGACAAGGTCAGCTCCCAGACTGATGCAAGATGGGATGAAGATGGACAGCCCTTGGTGGGTAAAGAACAGGTTAGGAACTATTTAGAAAAGCTAAACATACACAAATCCATGGGTCCAGACTTAATGCATCCGAGGGCACTGAAGGAGTTGGCAAATGTCATTGAGATTGGCCATTATCTTTGAAAAGTCATAGAGATCGGGAGAGATCCCGGATGACTGGAAAAAGGCAAATGTAGTGCCCATCTTCAAAAAAGGGAAGAAGGACGATCCAGGGAACTATAGGCCGGTCAGTCTTACCTCAGTCCCTGTAAAAATCATGGAAGGGATCTTTAAGGAATCCATTTTGAGGCACTTGGAAGAGGGGAAAGTGATCAGGAATAGTCATCATGGATTCACGAAGGGCAAGTTGTGCCTGACTAATCTGATTAGCTTCTATGATGAGGTAACTGGCTCTGTGGACATGGGAAAGTCATGGATGTGATCTACCTTGACTTTAGCAAGGCTTTTGATACGGTCTCCCACAATTTAAGGGAAGCAAGTTAAGGGAATGTGGATTGGATAAATGGATGGTAAGATAGATAGAAAACTGGCTAGTAGGTCGGACCCAGCGGGTAGTGATCAACGGCTCGATGTCAGGTTGGCGGTCGGTTTCTAGCAGAGTGCCCCAAGGTTCTGTTCTAGGACCGGTTTTGTTCAATATCTTTATTAATGACCTGGATGAGGGGATGGATTGCACCCTCAGCAAGTTTGCAGATGACACTAAGCTGGGGGAGAGGTAGATATGCTCGAAGGCAGAGATAGGTTCCAGAGTGACTGAGACAAATTGGAGGATTGGGCCACAAGAAATATGATGAGGTTCAACAAGGACAAGTGCAGAGTCCTGAACTTGGGACGGAAGAATCCCAAGCATTGTTACAGGCTGGGGACCGACTGGCTAAGTAGTAGTTCTGCAGAAAAGGACCTGGGGATTACAGTGGATGAGAAGCTGGATATGAGTCAACAGTGTGCCCTTGTAGCCAAGAAGGCTAATGGCATATTAGGCTGCATTAAGAGGAGCATTGCTAGCAGATCCAGAGATGTGATTATTCCCCTTTATTAGGCTCTGGTGAGGCCACATCTGCAGTATTGTGTCCAGTTCTGGGCCCCCCACTACAAAAGGGATGTGGATGCATTGGAGGGCGTCCAGTGGAGGGCAACCAAAATGATTAGGGGGCTGGAGCATATGACCTGCAAGGAGAGACTGAGGGAGTTAGGTCTGTTTAGTCTGCAGACGAGAAGAGTGGGGGGGGGGGGGGTGATTTGATAGCAGCCTTCAACTTCCTGAAGGAAGGTTCCAAAGAGGCTGGAGAAAGGCTGTTCTCAATAGTGACAGATGGCAGAAAAAGGAACAATGGTCTCAAGTTGTGGTGGGAGAGGTCCAGGTTGATATTAGGAAGAACTATTTCACTAGGAAGCTGGTGAAGCACTGGAATGGGTTAGCTAGGGAAGTAGTGGAGTCTCCATCCCTAGAGATTTTTAAGTCTCGGCTTGACAAAGCCCTGGCTAGGTTGATTTAGTTGGGATTGGTCCTGCCTAGGGCAGGGGGCTGGACTTGGTGACCTTCTAAGGTCTCTTCCAGCTCTATGATTCTATGACTGCCTCCCACAGCCAACCTCACTCAAGATGTTCAGTTTTCACTGTTGTTTTCCCTTCTCCCCCCTAGCACTGTCTGGCTATGGGTGAACATTCCATTGTTTCCCCCCTCCCCTCCCAATTCAGACATAAAACGTCATTTTCAGCTCCTTTCTGCTACTGTCTATATTCAAGCTGCTGACAACACCCGTTAGTTTTTCTGTCAAATAACGCAGTATGTGCTCTTTCTTCACTGGCTGCCATGTAAAACTCAAGCTCCTTGTCCTTGCCAATATGGATATACCCAACTACACTCTGATCTCTGCTTTGACATGGATTTCTTTGTAATACTTTTTGCTATGTCCAAATGGTGATGCTGGTTTCTCCTTTTGCTTCCTTATTTTATGACTTCTTCTGTGCATGTTTTCTGCTTGTACTGTCTCCTTCAGGAACTGCCACCTCTCTTCATGCAAACCCTTCCTTGAACCACTCATCTTCCTTGAAGCTTTTTAAGACTAGTAAAAGACTAAAGACCAATAAAAAAAAATACACCCTTCCTCACCTCTGAGTTAAGATTTTCCACTGGTCTTCCAATGTTTGTTTTGGAGCTGCCCTGTCTGCCTTAAGCAATAGGGACTGTATTTTCCTCTCTTCCAGTACCCAGTGCACACACACAAAAGTGTTCAAATCCCAGGGATTTGCTATCTTTTGTTTCTATCTACATTGGTTTGCATCTTATGAGTCTGACTTCAATTTGAATGCTTCAGCTCAAAAATTCAAAGCAAAAACTCACTACAGTCTGTTAATATGTCTTTTTACTAGGAACATGGGAAATTATCATTTGCTATACTGGACTGCACAGTGGTCTAGTCCAGTATTCTGTTGCCGAGACAGACTGACATGAGCTGTTAAAATTAAGAAGTACTAGAAACCATACAAGGGCTTGTTATCCAATAATATGCCTCCAAGGAACATCTCTTCCTAGCCCCACTGGTTTGAGATTGGTTTATGCCATGAAACATGACAACTAATATTCCTTCCAATACTCTGGATTCTTTTTAATCCTTACTGTTATCACTGTGAGTGTTGGTGTTACACATAAATATTCACTCCTTAGCCTCACTTAAATGTTATCTCAATGAGCTCCACATGCTAATTTGTGTGTTGTGTAGGAAAGTACTCTCATTTATCAGTTTTACATTTACTGCCTTTCAGTCTCAAGTAGCATGGCACCTTGATCTTGGATAGATGAACACAGGTACAAATACACTATAATTAAATAATAATAAGGTTTCTTTTGTTTTATAATGCTACTGGACAAAATCCTTCCCCTTCCTATGTTTCAATATGAAACTAACTCAGACTAACCTGTGAATGGAAGCAGGTCTATGAATGTCAGCTAAGCCTTGGAAAAATCTGAAAGGCCATTTTCACAAAGTTTCACATAGCTCTGACTATGACACCCACAGATGATTTAGTACACTGAGAAACAAGAGATTTCTTATTTTTGCTGAAAGTAAAAATGCCCAGAACAGCTCTTTACAGGAAAGTCACTAATCCTCAAAAAACAAAACACAGCACTAAATTATATTTTGTTCTTTAAATGATATTGACAAGTCTGTAAGTATGATCAATTTTTAAAGTTGGCACCAAAAAAGCTTTCCCTTGTTTTCTTTATTAATTGCCAAGCATTTTATATGTTCCTGCTTACAACAGAGAAAACTGTAATCTAATTAAACCTAGAAGTCCCCTGATTTGAGGAGAATCTTTACCATATTTAGATAATAATTTATTCTGAGTAGTGATCTTGCTGACACTTGATGCAATGAGGAGTGAGAATGTGCAAAGGAAGCCCTTCTGAACCATTTCAAGCAGCCTTTTAAGAAGCTATCCAACAAGGAAGATTAAACATTAGCTGATTACCGACAAGTAATTAACAATGTCAACGAAACACAGAAACTGAATTAATAATAATTATATCATCAACATGATGATCATCTTGTAGAGAATCCCAGGGAAGAGGAGAGGTTAATTACTCACTGCTCGCAGAACAGCACCAAGTCGACCGCAACCTTGCCTCTGGATGGTGTTAACTGCCAGCCAGATAATTAATTAACATCATAATTGTAATGCAGGCAGCATGAAAATATTGAAATATTACACCATTTCCATTCTATTACCTATCCAAGACATTCTATAACTTAGAGCTAGGAGTACAAAGCTTTGTTGGGACCTGATTTCTTTCTGGCATGGCTGTGACTTCAACCTTTACCCATGTGTTATACCAATTTATATAATCTAGAGGCTTGAGCAAAGGCAAAAGAGCCAAGAATTTCTGGGTTTTAATCCTGGCTCTGACAGGGACTCCCTTTGTATTGAGGCCAAGAGTTTAGTAGGATTCAGAAAGAAATTAGACATTTTTGTGCAAGACAAGAATGCTTAGAGTTATAACAATACATATTTTATACATAAATAAAGCAAACATACTTTGTTCAGGGCTTAAACCAACTTCTAACTATTGATGGTTAGGAGGTTACTTTCCTTATGGAACGAGTTCTCCTAAAACGATCTGCCTAAGGGTTTTCTTGAATCTTCCATATAGCTTGAATGTCTTCCTTAAAAAAAAAAAAAAAAATAGATGATCCAGTTCAGTCACAAACTGATAGGCTTGAAGCTGGAATCCCTGATACAAATTCTGCAGCCAGTGTTACATAGAAGGTGAGATTAGATTACCATGATGGCCCCTAATATAAAGCACTTTCTCTTCAGATTCACTACTGTCCTGTCATGCTCACAGAGGAGAAAACACGACACAGTAAGAGTAATATGTTTTAAACAGTTTCTTTACATTCTGATCTAGCCCATTCATGTGCACCTACCCCTTTGCACATGCCCACTCGCCTCTTTGAAAATCCTAGATGCACTTACTGTTCCTGCAATGGGATTGCATTTGCCTCTTGCAAGCACACCCTGGGCAAGTGTATGTGCTCTTATGGAGGCTCTTTGGAGTCACACACAGTCTGTGTGCAAAATAAAACTAACCTCTTCTGGGGTACAAATCTAACATGGCCTCCCTCCCTTGATGCCCTCTTTAATGTGTCTCAGTTTGTTCCCACTCTGGAAGGCTATGTCTACACTGGCAGCTTCTTGAGCAAGAACATCTTGCGCAAGTGTTCTTGTGCAAGAAGTCTTGCGCAAGAAAACATCCACACTGCCATGTGTGAGCTGTGCTTTTGTGCAAGAGCACCCATGGCAGTGTGGATGCTCTCTTGTGCAAGAAAGCTCTGATGGCCATTTTAGCCATAGGGCTTTCTTGCGCAAGAAATCCCTGCCGAGCGTCCACACTGCCCTCTTGCACAAGAGAGCTTACACCTGTTAAAAAAGAGCGTAGCTCTTGTGCAAGGAGCCCTCTCTTACCACGCCATACTGTAAATTTCCTTGCGCAAGAGCAGGCGGGCAGTGCAGACGCTCTGTAGATTCTTGTGCAAGAACGGCCGTACTTGCGCAAGAAACCGTGAGTGTAGACATAGCTGAATAGAGTGGTACCCCCAGGGCTTCCTTCCTGGAGACATTTTTACCCTCTCAGCCTCTTCTTGTTGCAGCCCTTTTGCTGGGTTACTATAGTCCAATTCCCACCCAACTGGGATGCCTCAAGATACAGGCCACTTCCCCCAGTGGCTAAAAAGGGGTGTGGGGGGGACCCAGTTCCACCCTCTACTCTGTGCCCCAGGGATCCTGTAGATAGCAGCTGTCTTCTATGTCTGTTTTACTGCTGCTCTAATTCCCTGGGCCACTTCTTCATGGCCCTGTGCTGTTTTTGCCTTTACCTCAGAGCTCTGTCTTGTTTGTCGTGAGCTCTCCATTGAAGTGCTACTCTTCCAACTTGCCAGCCTTCACTCTTTGAGCTCCACACAGCAACTAACATATTTCTTTCTTCTGCAGCTCCTTTTATATGGCCTTCCTGGTCCCTGATTGGCTGCTTCCCCTGCAGCCACTCTAGCCTGCTCGGAGGACCTCTCTATTGCCTTTTTTCTGAGAGGTGGTATGGCAGGATGACAAGGCCTCCAGCAGAGGACCTAAAGGCCTAGTCCACCCTTTCATAGTTCCTTTGTGCTTGTGCAAGCTTTTCAGCTGTTGAAAATCTGCCATTTCCACAGCTGGTACTTACTATCTGAAAGAGAGAGATGCAACAGCTGCTGCCATTTACAAAATGGCTTCTTTAAATCTGCAATGGCTTGACTCTGCCAATTTTAAAGGGTAAAAGCCACAAAGACTGCTGGGGAAAAATCCTATAAAATGGCAACTCTGCACAAGAAAAGTTAAAGTCATGTAGGAAGTTACACAGGAGGCTGTGGCTGTCACCACTGTGCGCTTGGACCAAAATTTTTAGATTGCCTTTTTATATAAAGTTCAATCAACTAGTATTAGTTTTGGAATACAGCTTCCAGTCTTCAAAAACTACAACCTCTATACCTAAGATCCTGCCTCTGCCTCTCTCTCCTTCTCTGCTTCCCTCTGCCCTATTTTTGCCAGTCTACTTCTGGCCCAAGCATGTTATGTTTTAATTAGGGCTGTCAAATGATTAAAAAAATTAATCACAATTAATCATGCTGTTAACAATAATAAGAATACTATCTATTTAAATATGTTGGCTGTTTTCTACATCTTCAAATATATTGACTTCAATTACAACACAGATTACAAAGTGTATAGTGCTCACTTTATAATTATTTTTTATTACAAAATATTTACACTGTAAAAAAAAAAAAACCAACTTCAGTTGACCTCACTGAAGTATTGTAGGTGGGGAGCCTGGGATCAGCCCCTTTGAAACACTGTCACAGCATTTCAAAGGGGCAGCGCTGTACGGAGCCCAGGGTCTGCTGGAGACTCCAGCTGACCTCAGGCTCCATGTTGCGCTGCCCCTTTGAAACATGCCAGCTCCCCACCTACAGTACTTCAGTGAGGTCATCTAAAGTGTTTGGGGTTTTTTTACAGTGTAAATGTTTTATAATAAAAAATAAATATAAAGTGAGCATTATGCACTTTGTATATATGTATATGTTTCAAAGGGGAAGTCCCACACAGCTGATCCTGGACTCCCCACTGCACTGCCCCTTTGAAATGCCACCACGGTATACTGCTTGCTCATTCAGTTACTGTGAATAGGCATAAATTTGCAGGGTTCTAGATATAAAATTCATATCTGCAGACACATCCATAACCACAAAAATGAGCAATGGATACCCATGGATATAAAGTGGATATCTGCGGATTTTCGTGGCCCTAACCATTTGAGCTAGAAACTCAGATTTACATCCATATTTAAAAGTTCCTAAATGAGTCCTTCTTTAACTGTAATTAAAAATGTAAACAAAGGGCCAAATCATGCAACCATTTGCTGATGAATGTTGTGATTATTACTAGGAGAAATCAATGAGACTTGTCATGACAAAAAGCAAACTGAGTAATAAATGTTTGCAGTATTAGGCCAAATGGTGTGGCTTCATTTCTGTGGGGTACAACAAAATGCTTTCAAGAGTTATCTGATTTCAAGTGGAAACAATGCAAGATCATTCAGTTTTGCAGTTTCCATCTGAAATCCTAACAAAGTTCAGGTTCATTTGAAAATGTCTCCACATTCACTTCAAAGTAGAGCTGAGAAAATATTCACATGGTGGGGGCAAGGGGCATTTCATTTTGGTCAATCTCAAACCATCTTTGAGATCTCAAACCAAGTATTACTAAGAAACAGTTCAAGTCCCAACTGGTAAATCAGTTTAATAGTTTAAATCAGATAAAATACCACTATTGGGACTTCTGCTCTGTAGCTGTGACGCTTCCAGAAAAGAGATCAGATAAAAGGGGAGAGTATCCTTTGAGAGCATTAGCTAACCTTTGCACTTTTGTTGTAATATTAGTAGTTAAAGTGAAGTGTGTGGGTTTTTTCCATGTGGTCCCGTTAGTTGTCATGTTCATGTTCATAATTTGTTCATGAAACAAATTCCACTTGCTCTAAAAATAATGGAAGGATTCCTCATGTAGTGTCTTGGGGCCAGATTCCAACACCATTGCACATCTTCTACTCAGAGATTTGTGTTTTCTAAGGCCAGAAGGGGCCACACAATCATCTAGTCCGGTGGTTCTCAAACTTTTTGGCCTGTAGCCCACCCCACTCAATGCAAACCTTTTCATGGAACACCAGACAATCACCCGTGATGACACAATGGGCGCAGGAAGGGGGGGGTCTGAGGTCTGGGTGGGAGAGAGGGAGGATCCAGGAGCAGACTGGGGACTTGGGGGCTGGGTGGGAGGGAGGGTGCAGAAGAGGGGTGGGAGTGCAGGGTCTCAGTGGGTGAGGTATGTGTCAGGGGGATGAAGGGTGCTTACCTGGCTCTGTAACCCCACCACCCTCAGGCATCATCTCCTTCTCCTCCCATTGGCCAGGATTCCAACCAATGGGAACAGCAGGGAAAGGCTCCAGGTGAGCAGTTCCTTCCTCTGCAATTCCTCCAACCACCAAAAGGAGGGGGAGCAGCAGCAGCACATGGAGCCGCTTCCTCCACTTGGGAGCCAGATCTGGCCCACAAGGCTTGGGGCTTTCCTCCCACCCCAAAGCAGGAAGCTGGTGCTGGTGCTCCACTGAGGGAGGAAGGTGGAACCCAAGCCTGTGGCCCACCTCCAAGATGGTCACAGACTACATTTTTAGAACCACTGATCTAGTCCAACATCCTGAATAATACAGGTATCGACTAGTATCCAAAAATAGTGGTTTAAGCTATTTACCGACATGAATAAGGACATCAGAATATGCTTTTGAGTAATACATATCTTTGTACAAGGGAGACACATTTTCGTTTCTTCTGCTTATAAGGGGAGCAGAACACTGACAGGGCCAGTTTGGTGTAAATCAGTGAAGTAGCATCTAAGTCAATGGAACAATTGGATCTTAAAGATATATATGGGACATCTCAAGTAACTTAGTCTGGTTACATCAAGAGACACTGGTTACTGCATTCAAGGTTTTGTTAATCTTGGTGCAGAAAGGGTGCCCTGAAATGCAGCCACTGGATAATTAAAATTAGAATTCTATAGATGGCCAGTAGATCGCTCATTTTATATAACAAATAGAAAGCCTAATAGGAAAACTCATAATACCAGCCCTCTTAACATTAACAATTACCATGATTAACAATGATACTCACAACTCATTTTTCATTAAAGGCTATGGGCAGAGATAAGCTTGTTTATATAGACCAGCTTTTGAACCAAGGAGCCATTTATCACTTGGAAAGCCACGAAAGACCTAAACAGCACCCAGCAATTAAAACTTGCAAAGTGACCTTGTGACAATGAAACACCCACCCGCCTCAGAAGCAACAGTAAAGCAATTGTTTTCAGATCAATTAGAAATGAAGAGATAATTTGTTGCTTTGTTAAATCATACATCTTGGCCTAGCAGTCAATGAAGCAAATTCCTCCACACATAAAGACCATTATTGCAAATGCAGGTTTTCCTGAAGTACAGCCTCAGATTTGAAGAGTTAAACTTTGAGAGAGAGGTAGGATCAAAAGATCAACATGAAAAGGATAAAATATGTCTTCTATTAAAATAATACCAAATACAGAAAAGACCTTTCCCTTATGTGTTTTCATGGAGAAATATCAACACATATACGTTCAGTTGGTCCATCTGCTAATTACCCAAATGAACCCTAAATGTCTCAGGGCTTGTCTCGACTTCCACTTACATTCCTTGCTCAGGGGTGTGAAAAAACATCCACCCACTGGGTGATGCACGTTTCACAGTTGTAAAGTAGCAGTGTAGATAGTGCTACAGCACTGGGAGCTGCAGCAGCATTTTCACATCAGCTGTGTAGACATACCCTCAGTGTTACCTTGCCTTTCTTCTGTCAGTTGTATCCAACAGTTCCTTCCTTGTAAAATTTGACTGCAAGCTCCTAGGAGCAAAGGGTACAGCTACACTGCAGCTGGCAGCATAATTTCCCGCTTAGGTAGACATACCTGCACCAAGGTTCTCCCTAAGCTACTCAGCAGCACGGCCTTGCGGCTGCTTAATGAGCTCCACCCAGGGGCTCAGGGTTGCTGCACACAGAGCTGCTTGGCAGGGGGAGGGGTACCTCTCCCTCAGCTGCAGCAGCAGCTCCCTGCTGAGGATGGCACAGTGAAGCTGTCCCAGCCGGTAGGGATATGTCCCCTCCCTACCATTTGGGAAAGACTTTACTTTCCCCTCAGCAAGGAGCTGTAGTGGTAGCTGAGGGAGAAATGCCTCTCCCCCAGCCAGGCAGATCCGTGCCCTGAGCCTGGGGCTCATTAAGCAGCTGCGGGCCGTGCTGCCACGCATCTTTGAAGGAACCATGACGTGCACTCACTCTGATCAAGGCAAGGTCTACACTGGCAGAGAAAAATCAATGCAAGATACACAACTCTAGCTATATGAATTACGTAGCTGGAGTCAAATGTACCTTGCATCAATTTTCTGAGGCAGCCGCACAGTGGGAGATCGATGGGAGAAACTCTCCTGTTGAATTCCCTTACTTCTCGAGATGGGGACACCCTCAGTATTCGATTTAGTGGGTCTTTACTACACCCACTAAATTGAACCCAGAAGATCAATTGCTGGAGCATTGATCCTTCAGTAAGTGTAAACAATGCCCAAGATAGCACACTAAGAATAGAAGTGCAGCCACATGCAGGTGCATGGGAAATGGAACAGGCTAGCATCATCAAGCATGTACCTAGCATTTCAGACAGAATTGCACTTGGCATGGCTTAGACACATGCAGCTGCAACTATATCACTATTTCAGGCCCCTAGCTTGAGCCAAGCTGGCCTAGGCATGTCTACTCAAGCTCAAAATTATACCTTGAACTCCAGTAGAGAAACGCCTGAACATGGTCTTTTCATTATATGTGGGCACAGTGCCCAAGTTAGCACAATGGGGCCTGATCCCTGATTAAGTGTCCTGCTACCTCAGCACAAATAATAGAGTTATAATCCATCACAAAAATATAAGGCTGGAAAGGACCTCAGGAGTAGTCCGAGTACTTAGATCATCCCTGACAGGGTTTTGTCTAACCGGTTCTTCTTAAAAACCTGCAATGATGGGGATTCCACAACTTCCTTTGGAAGCCTGGTCCAGAGTCTAACTATTCAGATTGTTTAATATCTAAACTAAATCTCCCTTGCTGCAGATTAAGCCAATTACTCCTGGTCCTAGCTTGAGTGGACATGGAGAACAACTGATCACAGTCCTCTTCATAACAGCCCTTAAATTATTAGAAGACTTACCAGGTTCCCTCTCAGTCTTCTTTTCCCAAGAATAAATATACCTGGTTTTTTTTTTAACCTTTCCTCAGAGGTCAGGTTTTCTAAATCTTTTATCTTATTTGTGGCTCTCCTCTGGGCTCTCTCCAGTTCGTCCATATCTTTTTTTAACGTCAGGTGCTCACACCTGCACCCGCTACTCCAGCCGAGGACTTATCCGTGCTGAGCAGAGTAGGACAGTTACCTCCCAAGTCTTACATACAATATGTCTATTAATACATTTTTGAATGATACTAGCTTTTTTGCAACTGCATCACATTGTTGGCTCATATTCCATTTGTGATCCACTAACACCTTCGGATCTTTTCCTGAAGTACTTATGCAACAGACTCCCTGAATTAAGCACCACTGGAGCGGTTAGTGTCAGATTTGGGGCCCCTGACAAAAATCTATCCCCTCCCCAACCATGGCCCTGTGGCTGGAGGACTTCTTGCTTCCAGCCATGGCCCCAGAGCTTTTCCAGTGTTGGGGCTGCAGCAGGTGTGAAGGGAAAAGAGCAAGTGGCAGGGCTGCAGGGGGATGGGGGGGCAGAATGGGCACGGGGCCACAGAGGATGGGCAGAATGGGGTAGGGCCTGGTGGAAGGGACGAAATGGGGGAGACGCTCCAGATTCCAGTCAGGGTTGAGAGCTGTAGCCAAGAGCTTGACCGTAGTCGGGGCTGAGCAATGAGCCCCCCACCCATGGCCCCAATTAGGCTCTCAGCCTCAATTTCCACCTTAGGCCATGAGGGGAAGGGACAAAAATCACAACACCCCATTGGCCCCGAGCAAACTCTTACCCACACCCACCCTGGCTGGGGTCACAGGAGGAACTGAGCAGTGGGGCCTTGGCTGGAGTAGGAGATGAGGGGGCAAGCACCCCAAAAGGCAGCTTTACCAGCTGCCCATGCTAGGCAGTTAGTCTCCATTTTGTATTTGTGCCTTTGCTTTTTCCTTCCTAAGTGTAGTATTTTGTGCTTGAATTTCATCGTCTTGATTTCAGACCATATTCTCTAGTTTGTCCATGTCATTTTAAATTCTAATCCTTGCTTTTTAATCGTAAAAGGAAGACAAGGAAAGAGCAAAAGGCTCTCACTCAAAAAGCACAATGTGCATTTCTCAGGTTGCAGTAACTGAGAATAAAATTGCCGCGATCACTGCAGAGAAGTAACACTTTTAAAAATTTAAAAGGGGCAACACGCCAAAAAAATCAAAGTCATTGGCGTTTCAGTCACCTGCACCATGACATAGGAGATTTTTGGGTTGGGGGGTTAGAGTTATGAAGTAAAATATTCACTATTGGGAATAGTGACCATAATATAATAACATTCAACATTCCTGTGGTGGGAAGAACACCTCAGCAGACCAGCACCCTGGCATTTAATTTCAAAAAGGGGAATTACACAAAAATGAGGAGGTTAGTTAAACAGAAATTAAAAGGCACAGTGACTAGAGCCAAATCCCTGCAAGCTGCATGGAAACTTCTTAAAGACACCATAATAGAGGCCCAACTTAAATGTATACCCCAAATTAAAAAACATAGCAAGAGACCTAAAAAAGAGTCACCGTGGCTTAACCACCATGTAAAAGAAGCAGTGAGGGACAAAAAGGCATCTTTTAAGAAGTGGAAGTCCAATCCTAGTGAGATAAATAGAAAGGAACATAAACACTGTCAAATCAAGTGTAAAAATGTAATAAGAAAAGCAAAAAAAGATTTTGAGGAACAGCTAGCCAAAAACTCAAAAAGAAATAACAAAATGTTTTTTAAGTACATTAGAAGCAGGAAGCCTGCTAAAAAACCTGTGGGTCCCCTAGACGATCGAACTATAAAAGGCGCAATCAAGGACGATAAAGCCATTGCGGAGAAACTAAATGATTTCTTTGCTTCAGTCTTCACGGCTGAGGACGTTGGGGAGATTCCCAAATCTGCACCGTCCTTTGTGGGTAATGAATCTGAGGAACTGTCCCGGATTGAGGTGTCATTAGAGGAGGTTTTGGAACAAATAGAAAAACTTAATGTTAACAAATCTCCGGGACCGGATGGCATTCATCCAAGGGTTCTAAAAGAACTCAAATGGGAAATTGCTGAACTATTATCTGTGGTTTGTAACCTATCCCTTAAATCGGCTTCCGTACCTAATGACTGGAAGGTAGCCAACGTGACACCAATATTTAAAAAGGGCTCTAGAGGCGATCCGGGCAATTACAGACCGGTAAGTCTAACTTCAGTACCGGGCAAATTAGTCGAAACAATAGTAAAGAATAAAATTGTGAAGCATGTAGAAGAACATAATTTGTTGGACAAAAGTCAACATGGGTTTTGTAAAGGGAAATCCTGTCTTACTAATCTATTAGAGTTCTTTGAAGGGGTTAACAAACATGCGGACAAGGGGGATCCAGTAGATATAGTATACTTAGATTTCCAGAAAGCCTTTGACAAGGTCCCTCACCAAAGGCTCTTGTGTAAATTACATGGCCATGGGATAAGAGGGAAGGTCCTTTCTTGGATTGAGAACTGGTTAAAAGACAGGAAACAAAGGGTAGGAATAAATGGTAAATTTTCAGAGTGGAGAGGGGTAACTAGTGGTGTCCCCCAAGGGTCAGTCCTAGGACCAATCCTGTTCAACTTATTCATAAATGATCTGGAGAAAGGGGTAAGCAGTGAGGTGGTAAAGTTTGCGGATGATACCAAACTGTTTAGGATAGTCAAGACAGAAGCAGACTGTAAGGGACTCCAAGAAGATCTCACCAAACTGAGTGATTGGGCAACAAAATGGCAAATGAAATTTAATGTGGATAAGTGTAAAGTAATGCACATTGGGAAAAATAACCCCAACTATACGTACAGTATGATGGGGGCTAATTTGGCTACGACAAATCAGGAAAGAGATCTTGGAGTTATCGTGGACAGTTCTCTGAAAACTTCCACACAGTGTGCAGCGGCGGTCAAAAAGGCAAATAGGATGCTAGGTATTATTAAGAAAGGGATAGAAAATAAGACCCGGAATATCTTACTGCCCCTGTATAAAACTATGGTACGCCCACATCTTGAATACTGTGTACAGATGTGGTCTCCTCACCTCAAAAAAGATATTTTGGCCTTGGAAAGGGTTCAGAAAAGGGCAACTAAATTGATTAGGGGTTTGGAACGGGTCCCATATGAGGAGAGGTTAAAGCGACTGGGACTTTTCAGTTTAGAAAAGAGGAGACTGAGGGGGGATATGATAGAGGTGTATAAAATCATGAGTGGTATGGAGAGGGCCGATAAAGAAAAGTTATTTATTAGTTCCCTAAATAGAAGAACTAGAGGACACCAAATGAAATTAATGGGTAGCAGGTTTAAAACTAATAAAAGAAAGTTCTTCTTCACACAGCGTGTAGTCAGCATGTGGAACTCCTTGCCAGAGGAGGCTGTGAAGGCTAGGACTATAACAGAGTTTAAAGAGAAGCTAGATAATTTCATGGAGGTTAGGTCCATAAAAGGCTATTAGCCAGGGGATAAAATGGTGTCCTTGGCCTCTGTTTGACAGAGGCTGGAGAGGGATGGCAGGAGACAAAGCGCTTGATCATTGTCTTCGGTCCACCCCCTCTGGGGCACCTGGTGCTGGCCACTGTCGGCAGACAGGATACTGGGCTAGATGGACCTTTGGTCTGACCCGGTACGGCCGTTCTTATGTTCTTATGTTCTTAAAAGACAGGTCTCCAGAAGACGTGACCACAGCAAGTTTGCTGATTCTTCCTCAGTATGAAATATCAGTGGAAACATACTGCATGGCTACAGCATCAGTCCACATATTTGTTATTGATAAATATTCACCAGAGTTCATGCAAATACATTTCAGCCTATGAGGTGTTGAAAAACTGTTATACTTCAGTAATTTGTTATTTGTTGCTAATAGGATGAGACTGGTCATCTGTTTCATATGGTATTCTTTCTGCTCCCAAATTGGACGACTGAAACTTTTGAACTAGAGGTAATGAACAGTGAATGGCACTTAAATAGCAGATACCCTTTGTCTGTGTGCTACTTCCAAAAGACAGTTAGAATTCTTACTTGAATAAATACTTGAAAACACTGCTTTTGCCATATCCATCCAGCTCTAATCTCATCATTACAGTCTTAAGAAAGAGCTAAGAGGGAAAGGAAAATTGGAAGAAAGCTTTTCAGTATGGCTGGTTTGAAAGATATATTTATGTACTTTGTATAGTTTTAATTTGCACTCTAGAGTTACCCTGGATTTTTATTAATTAAATTAATTTACTATTCAATTAAAAAGCCCAAAATGAATTAAAGAGAGTACTATTACAGCTTCTGGGACATACACACATACCCGCTTATAGTAATAAAAATACAATGAAATATCAGTTAAAATGTAACATGATTTAAGCAATTTATTTTCTTCATTTACTTAAAAAAAAACCCATAGTTAAGTACAGTGTTTAGAAGAACAATGGGAAGTTAAGGGAATAAATGTGCAGTCTTCCATGAATGGAGTTAATAAAAGATGTGCCTCTCATTTTTCCTCTTTCTCCTTGTATTAATTGAATCAGGGTAATCAGCATTTGAGCAATGTGCACAGTCTAAAGTGAGAACTAAAAATAATTAATGTACACGGCAATTATTTCCTCTTGACTCCTCCCATCAGACACTTTTCACCTGCTGATAACAACTACAACTGATTTATATTATATGGTGCTTTCCATCCAAAGGCGCTATACAAATTATGAGCAAAATCCTGAAGAGCCTGTTATTAACTATTTGTTCCCCCTGGAGGTATACTCTAATCAAGTTTTTCCTTAACTTTGAAGCTAAATAGACTGAAATCCTTAAGTCTATCATTATAAGGCATGTTTGCTAACCCTTGAATAATTCCTTTGGCTTTTCTCTGAACCTTCACCAATTTACCAACATCCTTCTTGAATTGTGAATACCAAAACCGGACTTAGGCAGTGCTTGCACCGATGCCAAATTCAGAGTTAAAAATAACTTCTCTATTCTTACTCAAGATTCCCTTGGTTTATGAATCCCAGGATCACATGAGTTCCTCTAGGCCCAGTGTCACCCTGGCAACTCATGTTCAGCTGATTATCTATCATAACCCCCAAATCTTTTTTCAGACTCACTGCTGCTCAGAGTGGAATCCCCCAGCCAGGAAATATGACATCCATTCTTTGTTACCAGATCTTTTTACATTTAGCTGCATTAAAATGCATAGTTTGCTTGTGCTAGCTTCCCCAGCAATCTACATTGCTCTGAATTAGTGACCTGTCCTCTTCATTATTTACCATTCCCCAAATTTTTTGGTCACCTGCAAACATTATCACTTATGGTTTTATGTTTTGTCCCAGCTTATTGATAAAAAACATTAAATAGCATAGGGCCAAGAACAGATCCTTGGGGTACCCTACCAGAAACAGAACAACTCAATGGTGATTTCCCCATTTACAGTCACTTTTGAGACCTATTTGATTGGCAATTTTTAATCCTTTTAATGTGCACCATGTTCATTATTTTGCAATCAAAATGTTGCACTGTACCAAGTCAAATACCTTACATATGTCTATTGTGTCAACACTATTACCTTTATCAGTCAAACTTGTTATTTAATGAGATTACAAGTTAGTTTGACATAAACCCATGTTGATTTGCATTAGTTACATTACCAACCTTTAATTCTTTATTAAGTCAGTCCAGTCTCCATTACCTTATTCAAGAAGGATGTCAGGCTGATAGGCCTTTAATTACCCAGATTATCTTTTTAAAATATTGGCCTAACATTGGCTTTCTTGTAATCTTTTTGAACTTCCCAGTGAGCCAAGACTTACTCAAAATCAGCACTGGCAATCCAGCAAGCACCTCAGACAGATCTTTTAAAATTTTTAGATAACATGCAAGTCAGAACTACACTCATTAGTTACCAAGTATACTCAACTACCAATAGACTTGATGTGTTTCAAAACTGAGCTCTCAGATAACATTTAGAGTGATAGAAAAGAAGTTGGAAGCATAAGGGGAGAGAAACAAGTGACACAAAGGAAGGAGCAACAGGAATTGTGTCATTGTTCTAGATGCAGGCATGGAGAGGATGTAATCTATAGCCCTTTTAGAGAGGGGACAGTCACTTCTTGTGGGTGCCTCCTATCAGCTGAGTGTGGTGCTGCAATATTTTCTTAGTTCTGGCACCCCCCCATGGGTTCTTAACCTCCCTAGGCTTAGTCATCCAGCTAAGTCACACAGTTAAAGATTGAATGGATAAATTTCTTCAAGGGTAACAAAGTTCAACAAACGGTCAGCCCTCACCAGTGTTTTCTGCCCCCTCTCAGGGCTGGTTTAGATTTCAGCTGCATTCTTGGGGTTTTAGAAAAGAGTCACATCCCCTTTTCAGGAGTCAGGCCACTTCCCCAGTGAAGGTCTCTGACCCAGCTACTACTCTACGTGCCAACACACCGGGACCCATTGAACAGAATCCACAGAGTGCTTCCCTTAATAATAGCTTTTATTACATTGCATGGGTTGCTTCAATCTCCTTCATTCCTTAACTCATAGTCACAGACCTTGGATTTTCTCCATAAGTTCCAGGGTCACTCTCAGGCTTCTTTGCATGAGGAATTTCACAGTCTTCCGGCACGTCCTAATCTTTCTGGCCCCCTGAAAGAAACTGCATGCTGAGCTTGTGTTTGTCTGTCTGTTTCTTTGTTTGGAGGACCATGTGCTGTGGCCAGCAGTTGGAAGCTGTGAGCTTCTTAATGAGGATTTGAAATCTAGACCCCTCTGTTCATTGGTCGAGCCTAGAGGACACACCTTCATGGCTTCTTTACTGGGAAGGCTGTGGTAGGACTATGAGGCCTCCAACAGGGGACTGTACCCCACATTACGCCCTTTCTTTATTTGACTACAGAGTAAGAAGCTGAAATGGAAGGACTGAAACTGCAAATGAAATAAGGTGAGAAGAGAACGTGAAAGGAAAGGAAACATTGGAAAAGAAGAGAAGACTACCTCTCTAGTTGGGCATCCTTGGGACCTTACCAGTGCTGAACCAGATAATTTGCCAGACCACGGGAGGTCAATATTGTCTAGAATCTTTACCAACACTTGCACTGCTTACTGCAGTGTTTCCCAACCAGGGTTCCACGGAACCCTGGGGCTCCGAATTCCATTGTCAGGGGTTCCGCGAGAAATCGTGAAATACATAAATAATTTTTTTTTCATACAGTGTAAGCTGACATACATATATATATATATATATATATATATATATATAACAGTTCTTTACAAATAAATTTTCTTGACAATAATTTAGCAGTAATTGAATTGAGCGCCCCGCTGTCAACGTTTTCTGGCCAAGCAAACGTTTTCATAGGTAGGGGTTCCTCGGGATATGAAAAATTATTTTAGGGGTTCCTCCATGGGAAAAAGGTTGGGAATCACTGGCTTACTGGGATGTTAGAAGACATTTAGGGGTAAATTAGAGCTAAATAACAGCACAGAACAGTGGAAGCCAGGACTGGTGGCTGTAAACAAACAGCATGAGACTGCAGGAAACATAGGCACACCCATAATAAGCAGACATCTTTTTAACTAAAATCATTCCAGACCACAGATATTTCTGGACTAGAGAGGTTCAACCTGTACTATGATCAAAGAAAACTATAGGGTATATGTGCACATATATGTACAAAAAATATATACCTATAACAGAATATAAATGTGTATATATGTGAGAAGGAGAAACATAAAAGATGAGATATTCTTAGAGTTTCTTGATTTTTTTCTTTTTGTGATTTTTTTTTATAAAGGCTAAATTAAGAATAAACAGTCCACACTGTATCAGCTAATCTCAGACATATATAACTCATTTCTCACTCTTGTAGATAGAGAAAATATTGAATTAGTATTCTGACCATGTTGATTTTTAATTTAAAGTCTTTAACAAAAGTACAATGGACTTTTGACATATAAATATTAAAAATTAAATTTCCCGAGTTCATTATCTGATAATTAGAACTAAATAACATCTTAACTGAGAGACAAACCCCACGCAAAGCAAGTCAGTTCCATTTAAGATTCCATTAGAAAAGTGTTTGAGCTAGTATGTAATGGACCATAAAATTTAATTTGGAAATGATATTACCAAAAATGATGGAATGATACCACTCACAAAAGGACATGTAGTCAGCCCATATCTTTTCATTTGGCATGATGTTCTTCTATTGATTGTGTAGAATTAAAAAGGAATTACTTAATATTGCACAGAATAACATAGGTAGGGCTTTTTTTCTTTTCTCTAGCTCTCCAGTATTTAAAAGTCAGAATTGACCAGTGTAGTTCCATGTAATTACAAAGATTTCCTTATCTTAACCTATTTGCTGAAGTCATCCTAAAGAAAGGGTCTCCTAATCCATTGGCTGTCTCATATCTCATTTACATTGGTGGTAATCCCCATCCTATCTCAGCATTTAGGTAATGACTTTGGGATTAAATTGCACTTCTTGCAATTCTTTACTTTCAAATCTCCACAACATATCAGCCGGGCCTCGCTGAATAGGCCTGTCAGAGGTCTGGTAATGCAGTACGGTAGGTAAGGCTTCTGACTTGAGAGTGAAATTAACTTTCTTCATAATAGGGTTTAACAAGAAAACCTTGACTCTGTATTGCAAAATATTTTAGGATGTTAAGAAAAGATACTTGGATTAAGTTACATTAAGATTTCTGAACACAATATTTAGCTGTCTTTGCATCATTTATATTTAAGGAGGCATTTAGTATTTCATCTTTAAATTCTTACCAATTGAAAAGACCTACAAAAGTCTGGGTATCTTAAATTTTGCCTGGGCATAGAATTGATGAATATTTGATCTGATCCACTGGAATTGCTTCATTAAATTTCACTTACCTTACTATAGCCAAAGAGTAAAACAATCTGCCCTTAGTTATACCATTGTATTTCAACTCCCAAGCATTTTATTGAAGGCAAAATTAGAATTACGAACTGAGGGTTCGTCTACACAGCAGCGTCTACACTACTAGCCTTTATTTTGAAATAACATTGAGCTGGAGGACTTCTTACTCTGACTCTTGGTAACCCTCATTTCACAAGGAATAAGGGAAGTTGAAGGAAGAGTGTTCTTCCTTCAATATCCTAATGTGTAGACAGCGCCAAAAGTCAAGTTAAGCTATTTCAACTCAAGCTGCGCAACTGACGTAGCTGAAGTTATGTAGTTTAATTCAGCTTTAGCCCTGCTGTGTAGACATACCCTGAGGCTCAGATTCAAAATACTTAAGTGTGTGTCTAACTTTAAGCATGTGAGTACTCATATTGAAGTACATGAGACTTCAAGCATGTGCTTAAAATTTGTAATATGTTTAAGTACTTTGCTAAATTGGTTCTTAGATAGTAAACTCTTCAGGACAGTGTGTGATACGGAGGACCATTGTTGCTACGAGGCAAAAGGTTCATTGTTCTTTACAAGCAACTCCCATCTCAGGCTTGACAAATTTACTGTATCCAATGCAATCATTTTCATGGTATTTATCCGTGAAGAATAATGGGAGAGATCTCTACTGAGCTTGTAACTTATCAATATTCATAATCATTGAGAGTTGGCTATGTAGGTAATATTTAAGAAATAAAGTAACTATATGAAAAAACTATGTTTTATGGTCTAGGAGTGAAAGTTAGTCACCAGGGAATCATATGTCGGCTGTTGGCTTATTCAAGTGGGAGGGAATTGTCACCCCACGTTCGTTAGCCAGTGATGTAATTCAAAGTTCAATTGTCTATCTTTGCTCTATCCCTGAACAATCAAACAACTGCAAACATCTGAAACCACTTGGAGGTAAATCCAAACATAAAAATGGATGTGGGGGATTTCCCTATCTATGAATAAAGATAAAAGACTGATTCAGTAAGACAAACATCTATTCCCTGGAAAGACATTTTATGGAATTGGGTTTTTTTCATGCAAGTTTGGATACTGGTTCTTGGGAAGCCAGCCAACCCTGCAAGATACTGAACTTTGGGGAAAGGGAGAGAACCTAATATATTCGATAGGAAAAGTAGTCCATGATTTATTATTTGTTTTGTATTTTAACCATTTGCTTTCATCACCCTTTCCTGTTTCTGGTGGAATCCATATTCTAAATAAACCTTTTGTTTTAGTGAAAGTGCTCACAAGTGCTGTGTGTTATACAGGAGCAGTAAATTACAGTAAAAGTGATAAACTGGACTATATTATTCCTTTGGGAGTAGTAGATCTGGGATTTCATCAGTGAGTGGCCAGTGTCAATGGCTGAATATGACAGAGGAATGTTCCAAGAGGCTCCAGAACTCGGTCCACCTTTTGCTAACCTGCAAGGCAAAGGTAGGGCTGACACAGCCCAGAGGAGAGTACGTAAGTGACTGAAAGTCTGTGGTGTGAGCAGGCCAACAACCAACAATCACTTCATAGCCAATTACTTGATTGTATCCATCATTTAATGTGTGTTGTGTTGTATTAGGATTATAGAAGAATAGGATTGATTAGTAATTACAAGGGATAAGTATGTATTATGTATCTAAGTAACCAGGGTTGTAAGGCAAATTCTACAGGTGGAAGCCTGTAAGATTTTAGCAAAGCCATACTAGACTACTTGAAATAAGTAAGTGACCAAAGAATCACCTGATGCCACAAGATTACAGTACAAAATGTACCAACGGGTGGTATTGTGAAAAACTAACAGTAACATTAATTTTAGATCACAAAAAGCCCTAGAGGCACATTTTTTCTAACACATGCCTTAACCATAGGATACAGGTTACATATCAATGCTAATAAAAGAAACTATACACAACTTATGGAAAATGGGGTATCCCAATATTCTTAAGGGACACAGTACAAGGAAAATAGAGATTGGCACTTTCGCACACAGTGTATGTGATATTGTCAGAATCACATTATAAAAGAGGGTGCCAGGGTTGAGAAAACTGAGCTCCCTATGGGAAAACTCCAGCAGGAACTTTCTACTAAGGACCAATCCATGAGACACTTGTCAGACCCAAAGACTATCTAGAAAAATGTGAGTAAGACTGTAGCTATAATTTGTGCATGGATATGTGTAGGATTATATATGCTTGAATAATTATAACTTTGTTAATAACTATAATAAGGGCAAGTCTACATTATGGGTTCTTGTCAAGCCAACCTACACAATCTGAGTTACACTAATAGCATTAGTACTTCAACATAGCTTAGATCTACTTACCATAGGGTCCATATCATGATGAGTCAACAGGAGAAACTCCCCCATTGACTCTCCTTGCTCATCTCGTCCAGACTGAGTACCAGAGTCGAGATCTGAGTGCTCAGCAGTTGATTTAGCAAGTCTTCACTAGACCCATGAAATGAATCCCTGGTTTATTGGATTTCCACTGTAGTGCTGACAAGCCCTAAAATTGATAAAGGATATTAGAGATTGTTCTTGTGAATGTATGTGTTACTTCCCTTGTTATTCATGTGCTCCTAGATGCTCTAGATGGCAGGGGTAACTTGCACTCTGTTGAACTTGAGACTGTAGCCATCAGAGCCAAACCCATAGTAGTATAAAACATTACTAAATCGTTTTAACTAACATTTTAAAAAAGGCTACAATGGACAATACTCCCTTTTGCTAGAGGCAGGGGGTAAAAGAATGACTCACTATAAAAGTACTATAAAATACAGCCACATGAAATATGCACATTTTATGTAGTTTATTACATTCCTTCTCAAGTATAACAAACATTAGAGACATTAGAAAATCCACACTGAACCACTGTTTCAAAATGGAATTAAAGAGTAATCCATTCTCCCTCCATACTCCAACTTTCACACTATCATGTCAGTAACATTGCCCTTATTTTTTGCTGTTGGTATACGTGGGTATTTCTTTGAAACATAACTTCTTTTAAAATCAAAAATCAAAGCAGGTGTGGATTTTTCTCAATATGCTTTTCAAGGTAGCTACACAAAGATTTTAAATAATGATTATGGGTGGAGGTGGGTAGGGCAGATGTTATTAAATTAATTTTCCACCAGGATGATGATAATATGGGAAAAGCAGTCTTTAATACAAGGTTACACCCTAGATGTAATTAAACATACCCTTGTTTCCAGTGCAATCACTCTAGGGAACTCTCACATCAGGCTCTTTGCCATGTCACTTACTTATTTTAAAAGATTTCTAAAAACATAACTACACATTTACTTTGAAGGGAAGGAGTGTGGTATAATGGCTATCAGAAGGCAGGACTGGCAGTTAGCAGGTCTTGCTTGCATACTTGGCTCTTCCACTGTGTGGTATTAGGCAATACATTGAGAACAGAATTTTCAAAATCACCTGAATTACTTGGGAACACAAGTTCCATCTGCTTTCCCTGGGGTTTGTGTTCCGAAGTGCTGTAGGGTTAGATTATTAAAAGGTACTTCAGTGCCTAATGGGATTTTGACTTGCATTCTAATGGGTGTTAGATTTTTGAAAATCCCACAGGGCACTTGGCACCTTCACTAGGCACCTAAAGACTTAAAAATCTAGCCCTTAGATGAATTTGAAAATCCCATCTCTTGACCTCTGTAAGTCTCAGATGTCCCATTTGAAAATGAAGAGGATATAATACAGCACAGGGTGTTCCGAGGCCACATTTGTTAATGTTTATAAAACATTTTGAGATTCCTGGATGTGCAGTGCTATAGACAATCTACATATAATACTAATATAGCATATTGTTTGCATATACCCACAGTAAAGAAATGAAACAAAAGCAACTCTACAGACAGAAACCTGGAGCTTCTGTTACATGTATTGTAGATGATACACATGCAAGTACATTAAATAAATAAGAATTAGTATGAGTTGTATTATAAGGGTGTTTAGCCCATTTTACATATATAGAGAATGTTGCCTTATGCTATTTTTATACACTTGTCTATGCAAGAAAGTGTAGTTCTATCCAATGATAAGTGATAATTGGAAGCCCTCCTCCTGCCATTCTCCAGAATGGTACGAAAATTAATTCTTGTACAATGTGCATTGCACACACCAGGGGAAGTTGACCCTATTAATTTACATACACTATGGGGACCTGCTATCACACTGCAGCCAGCAAACAGCTTTCCTTATCTAGAAAAGACCCTCATTTGTTATTTCTTGCTGAATACACCCACTCCCATTATTTCTGTAATTCTTTGCAATAATAGACCTTACCCTAATGAAACCTGCATTATGAGAAGGTTATAGTCCTGACCCAAAGACTATTAGCTCTGTGCTCTGTTATGACTACATATGTAATTCTATAATTGATTTTAAAATTTACTTTTGTGTCCCAAACCACAAAGTAAGTAGCCCGTTAAGGGGGAGAAATATAATTAATATAGCTATTAAGGGCAGGGAAATGACATTGCAATTTTAAAGTAACATTTAAGTGTACACACAAAAATAATCAAGAAATGCAAACACTGTGGTTCTCTCTCTAATATTAGCTTGGCCACCTTGTACTTATTGTGTGCATTTAGCTATACAGTACATAATAGAGACCCTGATCCTGAAGCTGCTCCAGGTAAGTGGGAGCCCCATTGAAGTCAATAAGGCTTCAGGTGTGCAGACGCATCAGTCTATATTGATTAGTCTGCATGAGCAGGCCCCCCTTACTAATCAAGAATACCATGCACGAGCAATGTCAACGAGCTACTGTTACTAAGAATCTTCACTTTTGCATTTCTCTACTTTTGTGTATACATCTAAATATGTCATTTTAACATTGTGTGGATGTCATCCCCCCATTCAGTACAGAAGCCACCTGACTGTTCTGGTTAAATATGTGTTTATTTGAATATAAACATTAAAATACATGAAGATGTTAATATGTCAAAAACATTAGCATACATTTTTTCTATAAAAACAAATACATTTTCCCGCAGTTTAGATAAGGTCTTAACTAATAAGACCCCCATCAGTTTCACTAAGTTCTAATACAGTGAAAGGAATGCAGACTCGGCATTGCTTTAGGTACTAATAATGGGACACATTCTTGGAGATGCATGTACAACTTCATTTATTTCAACTGAACCTGTGCGCACACATATAAATGCAGGATTTGGCCTGCCATTATTAACTCTCACAGGAAAAATGAGGCATCCTAAAGCAAGATGTCATCACTCCTCAACATCCCTGGGATCTTAGTTATGATTAAGGATATGATTTAGTTCAGAGAAGTCATGGATTTCATGGTTTTTACCAGACCTCCATGACTTCACTTCAGCCATCAGCAGCAGGGGTGGAGATAGGACTATGTATTCTCCACCTATGGTTTTGACCAGGCCTAGGGGTCTGTGCCACCCACCCATGCCTCCCGCAGCTTCAGCCAGTAACAGAGTTCTGTGCCCTGCCTTCCCCTGCACAGCTTCAGCTGCAGTTAGAAGAGCCAATCTTGTGTGTCCTTCCTCTGTATCTTTGACCATGGCTATGTGCCCTCCCGCACAGTGGCTGCAGCGAACCCCACCTCCCCCATGGTGGAGGGCCTGGGGCTGGGCTGTCAATCTCTTTCTGTGCAGCTACAGCTGACATTCTTAAACCCCTCCCCCACAAGTCCTCTCTATGCCCCAGCCCCCGCCTTGATATTAGTAAAAGATTCAGACAGGTCACAGTTCCCATGAATTTTTATTTATTACTGACAGCCTATCCATGACTTTTGCTAAAAATAACCATGATAAAATACTAACTTTACTTTTAATATGGTTATGACGAAATATGGATGAAACCTTGCTATGAGCTGAGTTAACCCATTCAAACTGCTGTCTGAATTAGTCCTCCACTTCAGATAGTTCTAAGAGATAGTTTAGGGAACTCACCTAAATAAAGGTTAATATAAGAACATTCATACTTGGTCAGACCAAAAGTCCATCTAGCCCAGTGTCCTGCTTTCTTACAATGGCCAATACTAGGTGCTTCAGAGGGACTGAACAGAACGGATAATCATTAAGTGATTCATCCCATTGCCCAGTCCCAGCTTCTGACAAACTAAGGCTAGGGACACCATCCCTGCCCACCCCAGCTAATAACAAATGAATCAATGAATCCTTCATGAATTTATGTAGTTCTTTTTTGAACCCTGTTATAGTCTTGGCATTTACAACATCCTCTGGCAAAGAGTTCCATAGGTTGACTATGGGCTGTGGAAGAACAATTTCCTTTTCATCATAGAATCATAGAACCATAGAGCTGGAAGAGACCTCAGAAGGTCTCTTTTGTTTACTTTTAAATCTGCTGTCTGTTAATTTCATTTTGTGACCCCTAGTTCTGATGTTCTCAGGCCACACCCCACTTGCCACACCAGAGATCAATTTTTTGGCATTCAGTTTAGCAGGTCTAATAAGGACCTGCTAAATCAAATGCTGAGGGTGCCTCTGGTTAACAGCGGCACACATCAATTCGCGAGGAGTAAGGGAAGTCAACAGGAGCATTTCCTCCTGTCGACCTCCTGCTGTGACGACGGCACCAATCTTGGCTTAAGATATGTTGACTCCAGCTATATTGTTTACGTATAGACTTGGATCTAGTATAGACTTGGCCTCAGAGTCAGCCCAGAAATTAGTACCATGTGCATGCAAGGGTTCAACTGCATATTGTAGGTGGATGTGGGAGAGAAAATACAAAGAGAAAATAGAAAAGAGCAGAGTGAATAGCATCAAGAAAAGCAAGAGTACCAAGCAGCAGCACAGCATGACCCTGGGGAAACCTAGAGAGAGGACCTTTGGTTCAGAAAGCTTAACAGACTTGGGGCTGTAAGATAAGAATCTGCTTTTGAGCTTGAGTCTGCATGTGCAGACATAGAACTTTGCAGTTTTCTTTATTTAAAAAGAATGTACAAAGAAATAGCCAAATATGACCAATTTCTAATTCCAACTAGAACATCCCATGGCTTCAGAATTTGACTGTGTTCAAGTCAAAAAGGGGCAACACTATTCTTAATATCATGTGTACAGTAGCAGTCCCAACGTGAATCAGGACCCAATTGTACTCGACTAGTCCCTGCCCAGAAAGCTTACTTTCTCAATAGACAAAACAGACAAAAGGGAAACAGAGGCACAGGGAGTTGAAGTGCCTAGCCCAAGGTCAGGCAGACTATCAGTGGCAGAGACAAAGTAAGACTCTACATCTCCCTGATTTCCACTCTCATGTGCAATCCCCTGGATCATGCTATCTGACTAAGGAACTAAAGTCCAGCTGATATGTAAGAAAAATCTGAGCAAGGGAGTACCAGATTGGGTTTGAGACATTTTGGGGAATAGGTCTATGCTAGATTATGAACTCCATTTTGTTTTGTGAATGACATTTATGATAGTAGCTTTCTTTGTGTGTTAGAGCATCCATTTTGTAGCATAGGCTTGTCAGTTATTGAACAGACTATGTTTGAAAATCTGTGACAGAGCAATCAAGAGCCATCAAACTGAACAATAATTCCGGAGTGAGCTTTATACCAGAAAGGTCATTGACTTAGTTTTCTATACAGATGCTGACAGGGCAGAGTTGGGGGATATAGCCTGGACCTTCCCCACCTTGCAGCACCTAGGAAAACCCATGACAGAGTCAGCTTCTTTAGGCAAGATGACCGGGCTAAGAAGGCTGGACAGGCTGCCTGGCCTAATGAATTGACCCAAACCCAGAATTCACTGGGCTGGTGAATCCAAACCTGGAGATTGCATTCAGGAGTTTGTTATTTTCTAAAGAAACTGTAACTCTCTAGTGTTCTCTTATGAGTAAAGTGTTTATTAATAAGAAATTCCTTTGCTAAGCCTATGTGTCTTGCTTCACTTCCACGTTCTACTGAAAGGGTGTAACTGGGAAACATCTGTGTGAGCTCTGGTGTGAACATGTCTAACTGGGGAATTGGGAGGGTTGTGACTTTGGTTCTGGGCTTTATGCAAAGAGACAGCAAAGTCCCACTATCCAAGAAAGGTGTCAGATATAAGTTGTGCATCTAAAAGTTTGCTTGAATGTCCTAGGAAGAGCCATTAGTAACTAGAGACCCAGGGAAGTTTGCCAAACATGGGATTCAATGGTTAGATTAAATCAGAACAGACTAAAGTATGATAAGCAAGACTATGACAGGGCTCAGTGTCCTACCACTGAATTAAAAAAACAAACAAACAAAAAACAAAACAAAACAATAAAAACACTAAAGGAAAAATAGAGGTTCTTTAGCATGCTTGCCCTGATGTAAATGGGTTTTTTCCACTAACTTCTAAAGTAGCAGGATTGTGCTTAAATCGCCTACTTTCTTGGTTTTGTCTTTTTAAATCCTCATACTTTGAACAAGTTAGTATGCAAACTCAGAATTACTCATTACCAAAGAGCCATTTAAACAGACATGCCTCTATTCAATTGAATTTGTGAGATAAGTTAAGGAAAAGGCAGTTGTGTAATTTGCACACAAAATGGTCAGAATTGATCTAAAACAAACCTTTAACTTTCCAACTGGTTTAAATGGGGAAAAGACCATTGGATAATTACATCATTTAACACACTGATTGTCTAAAAGTCAATTCTAATGATTTCAGAAATAGAGGGCATTGTGCTTTCCTCGTTTTTAAGGAAAGGTTTTTGTTCATTTCAGAGGAGTAAATGGTGACTTTTTAAAAAGGAGACAATATGGAAGGGCTGAAAAAAACAAAAGTTTCATTATGGCAAACAAGGCTTATTTCACAAAAGCAAAAAAAAAAAAAAAAAAATCAATGGGACACAATTAAACTGGCTACATCTCCCCCCTTACAGTACAATAAAGAAAAAGAAAATAAAATGACACCTACATTTTTAGAATACATAATTAAATAAGATTTTTGTCTCATTAGTCTGAATAAATATACATTTACTCTAAAATTATATTCCTTTGTTGCTAAATTTGATCATTTTCCCATTAATTAAAAAAGTCCAGCACCCAAACCACTAAAACTAAAATTCTTCCTTGTTTTACCTTTAGTACATACAGTTTTTCAGGACGGATAAGACCATAACATATAGAAATGTGTCACAAGGAAAGTAATAATATACATTAAAACTATATAGCACTTTTAATCAGATACGGCCAAATCCTGGCTGCCTTACTCACATGAATATTCAGCATTATACTCCATTTACAGGATGTGAAACTGAGAAGAATAAGACCCCGTCCTGCAAAATGCCTCTTTTTGAGGTAATAAGAGGAGAGTATATTCTGTAAGTATTCAGCAACTCACACTGTGCATAAGCTGCTTCTACATCAGCTCAGCTCCACCAATAATAGCACTGTTGGGAGCCCTAGTATGGATGAGCCATCAGCTGCTGCCAGGGTATTAAGTACTGTATTAACTGGATGTGCTTTGAGCAGATCTATGTGACATGAGAAGATGATTGGACATGTAGTTAAGATGTAGATGCCTGGATTTGCCCTCCAGGGAGAGACTGAGCTCCTCTCTACCCTGCAGCTTTCTTATAGGGCCCAGTCTGGCCGTGATTGGAGGCTTGAAAGCAGCCACTTCATTGATGCTCAATAAGCCCTTTCCTGGCTGGCTGGGGCTCTGCGCAGCCTCCCCGGCTGGCTTTTAACCCCTTCTACACCGGAATGGAGCAGCCACCCCACTACAAGGCCCTATCAAATTTATGGTCCCTTTTGGTCAATTTCAGGGTCATAGGATTTTAAACATAGTCAAGATATTTACATCTTGAGTGTCATAGTGCTGTAATCATGGAGGTCCTGATGCTAAAGGGGATTATTGGGGTTGGGGGAGGGGTTGCAAATCTTTCCGAGGGAGGTCGTGAGATTGCCAGCCTTACTTCTGTGTTGCTGCTGGCAGTTATGTTGCCTTCAAAGCTGGGCAACTGGAGAGCAGCTGGTACTGGCCAGGTGCCCAGTTCTAAAGCCAGCATCAGCAAAGAAGTGAGGGGTGCAGAGTACGGGTGTGGATTACCATACATCTGGGCAGACTTCCCCTCTAAATGGGGGGGAGGGGTGCTCTGCCCAGGCCCTGTCCCCATTTTACCTCTTTGCTCAAGCTCCCACTCCACCTCTTCTTGCCCCTGCCCCATCTCATAGACTCATAGACTTTAAGGTCAGAAGGGACCATTATGATCATCTAGTCTGACCCCCTGCACAATGCAGGCCACAGAATCTCACCCACCCTCTCCTAGAATAATCCTCTAACCTATATCTCAGATACTGAAGTCCTCAAATGGTTTAAGGACCCCAAGATGCAGAGAATACTCCAGCAAGTGATCTGTGCCCCACGCTACAGAGGAAGGCGAAAAACCTCCAGGGCCTCTGCCAATCTACCCTGGAGGAAAATTCCTTCCCGACCCCAAATATGGTGATCAGCTGAAGCCTGAGCATGTGGGCAAGACTCACCAGCCAGACACCCAAGAAAAAGTTCTCTATAGTAATCTGCGCTGAATACATCCCTTTCCCTCCCTCCCAGAGCTTCCAGAACACTGCTAATCAGCTGTTCATGGTACTCTGGAAGTACTGGGAATGTGAGGGAGGAGTTGGTCAGTGGGACCACAAGTGAGTGAGAGCAGAGGGGGAGCCCAGCTGTCATTAGGTAATGAGCACCTATTAATTTTTCCCCGTGGATGCTCCAGCCCCAGAGCATCCATGGAGTTGGTCTTATCCATCGGGATGTTCCCAACAGCTTCCTGCCTGGGTTAGGAGCTGGGGAAAAAAAGGTATTATTACCGTATTGTGCCAAATAAAAAATGGAGGGTGCCAAAATTCTATATTCTTCATCTTATTAACTTGAAAATACATGGACAGTTATAGCTATTGTGCCTAATATTATAGGAAGGCAAGAAGACATATATTTGTTCTGAAATTCATCAGATAACTTCAGTAAATCACATGTCAAAATATTTTTTAAAAAGTGAGGCTTCTGTCCTAAGCAACAACTGCATTGCCTCCTGCAGGCGGGGGAAATCCCTGGAAGTGGCTCCTGCCTGGCTCTGGGGCTAGCCCCTGCAGGGGAAAAGGAAGTCCCAACCCTCCCCAGCCTGCACCAGGACTAGCAGCTGGAGCCCAGCCCACAGTAGGAGCCCCAGCGAGAGCATCCCCTACCCTGGCTACTCCCTACAACAGCTAGATTTCATGGGGAGACCAGTTTGTGCATTTGGCCAATCCCCAAATATAAATAATAGCCACACCTAACCCACCAGCAGCAATTTGTGCCCCATTTACCTAGGGTTTCCAGCATTGCTACGATTGGTGAAGCAGAAAAAGCCTTTACGTGTAGACAAAAGAAGTCCTGTAAGCCACCAAATTATCTGCAGGGAGTTGGTACAGCACATCTGCAGGAACATTGGCACAGCACATCACACACAAAAAGCTTTGCCATTGTCTAGTATGCTCAGCAACATTAATTTCAAGGCATACAAAAATCCCCAGTTGAGTTATCATGTAGGCCTATCCCAGCATAGTGGTGGCAAAGACCTATCAGTCCTGTTCTTTTCCTGAGTCCCTCCAAATAATGGGGTAGGGAACTTCCTACAAAGTCTTTTTCAATAGCAACATCATTCCTCTTAACCAAAGGAGTCTGTTCCCAAGCTCCAGTTTCACCATGCTCTACATACAACTTTAGAGGGGAAGTTTTCTGCAGTGTGTGAAGTCGGTGCCTTTGAAGGGGCTGTCCTTAAGGCTGTGTCTACACTAGGGGATAAGTTCAAATTAGAATACGCAACTTCAGCTACATTAGTTGCATAACTTGGCTTGAAGTATCTTAAATCAAATTTTGGCACCATCTATACTGCAGGAAGTCTAACCAAGACTCTGTGGCTATGTCTTAACAACAGCATTATTTCAGAATAACTAATGTTATTCCAAAATAACAGAGGGCTTGCTGTGTAGATGTGATTATTTTGAAATAATGGTAAGCTAGAGGACTTCTTACTCTGACTCCTGTAACTCTCATTTCACAAGGAGTAAGGGAAGTCGAAGGAAGAGTGTTCTTCCTTCGACTTCGTGCAGCGTAGACAGCGCCAAAAGCCGAGTTAAGCTACTTCAACTTCAGCTACACAATTGAAGTAGCTAAAGTTGCATAGCTTAATTCAACTTTTGCCCTTCTGTGTAGACACACCCTAGGAGTCCTGACAAAATACTCCTGTGTTTAGAGGATTCCCCCTTCATTGTCTATATGCATTTATTTTAAAGTTGCTTCATTTTTAGTTTGTTTTAATGTGAATGGCAACACACCAAGAGACAGGTTGTGATAGGCTCTCTTGTTTTCAATGTAGCTACTCAGATATACCCAAATACAGGATCTAGCTCAGCTTCTCTACCATTAAAAATATCACCTGACCTTGTTCATGGAGCACCCTTCCCCATGGGTTGCCCTATTTACTTCAATGGGACACTCTTGGAATAAGGTGCTACTTGGCGAGAGGAAGTATATCTGAATGTGGCCCTCTACATTCACATTCATGCTGTTGGAAGATAGAAATATGACCTACAGACCACATTATTTTAAGATGAACACCTGTGGTCAAATTATTTCCTCACCTATTCACCTATGATGTGACCCTCTTCCTTCATCTCACTCCTACTTGCTTTTCAAACATTCATACAATGGGGTAGGGGAGGACATATTGATGTTATGTCTGTGTAATCTGCTGACACCGAATTCTCTCTGCTGGACATGTTTGCCAAAGGGAGAGGAATGGCTGGCTGTTAACAGCTTTTGTCTTATGGAAATCGTCAAAACAAACAAAAAAGCCAGCAAAAGGGGTAAACCGTAAATGCTATAGGACATGAGGGAAAAGCTGGGGAAAAAAAGGTATTATTACCGTATTGTGCCAAATAAAAAATGGAGGGTGCCAAAATTCTATATTCTTCATCTTATCAACTTGAAAATACATGGACAGTCATAGCTATTGTGCCTAATATTATAGGAAGGCAAGAAGACATATATTTGTTCTGAAATTCATCAGATAACTTCAGTAAATCACATGTCAAAATATTTTTTAAAAAGTGAGGCTTCTGGGAACAGCTTCTTTTGCTTATGTTAAGCCACATATAACACAATATATGAAACAAACTCAGCCATTTAATCACGGAGACAAAACGCCGCCACAGAAGATTGTTCCATTTAAAAAATATGGTTGTGACTTGCAAATGCATTTTTAGAAGCAATTTTATTACAAAGTGTCCCATCAAGCAACATCTTGAATATTCTAGCTAACAGCACCCATTCCTCAGTGCCCAAGGTGGTTATAGAGAGCTCAGAAATGGTAAGACAAAAAAATGTATTAAGAGTTGAATTGGTAACAATTTTAATACGTGAAATTCTCAGTCTATTCTCCAGACAATTCATGTTCATAATTTCCCTCATTGATAAAGGAAACTACCTGCATAAGGCGATAAAATAACAGACCCCTTTACCATGATTCCTGGTATTTTGTTTTTTTATTTTCAAAGGTAAGTTTAGCACAGGCAAAATGTGCCAGCTTGAGAGTCCAGAATTGCTCTATTTATCCACAGACTAGCCTGAATAGCGTACAGGTCTTGTAAGTTCTTCACATTGCCCACATTGCTATTAGCCAGGATGAGTAGGGATGATGTCCTTAGTCTCTGTGTGTCAGAAGCTGGGAATGAGTGACAGGGAATGGATCATTTGATGTCTACCTGTTCTGCTCATTCCCTCTGAGGCACCTGGCACTGGACACTATCAGAAGACCAGATCCTGGGCTAGATGGATCTTTGGTCTGACCCAATATGGCCGTTCTTATGTAGTCAATACTACTCAACCCCAAGTTGCCAAGTAGGATTAAGACACTCTCCTATTCTTTGGGACCTGTAATTAGGGGCCTTCTGATTCCCAGTGCACTCATCCTAAGATTACGGCCAAGATTTTTAAGAGATACTCATGATTTGGGGCACACCAGTTGAGTCACCTAAAGGGGCATGATCTTCCAGGAAGTGCCGAGTGGGTTCTCTCCGAAATTCATGCCACTTGCATGTGTCCCAAATTGAATGCCCCAAAATGGACGCTCCCCAATCACTCGTCGCTGCTGAAAATCTGGCTTATTTTCTGCCCTCAGAATCAATCAGGAGCCTACTATGCTGTTCAGATGCGCAGGAACACAGTCCCTTCCCCCAAGAGCTGACAACAATTTAAAGGTAAAAAGATAAGCAAAGGTGCAGGGACAGGGTTAAAATAACCTACAGGCAGAATGCTCAGGGGACATTGAGAAGACACAGTTCTGCATTCATTATATATTCCATCAACCAAAACTTGAGTTGGGCTACTGTTTACATTGCTCCCGTGCCAGAACCAGACTCCACATCTGCAACATATATTCCCTGAGCCTGAACTAACAAAGAAACATGATGAACATTCCAATTTTCTAGGGCTTGGGATTTTTTTTTTTGGTACCCTCAGAGAACTTTGCTAAGTGGTTCTCAGACTCACTTTGAGAAAGCTGCTACTGGGCCACTCTGGTTTGTTTACTTACCGGCTCTGCAGCTGTGGTTTGCCATTTGTAGCCAAGGAGAGCCACGGCCTGGGTCAGTCCGCTTCCCACTGCTCTCCTTGGGTGCAAACAGCAAACCGCAGCCAATGGGAGTCACAAGGCTCCGTGGCTGCAGAGCTGGTAAGTAAACAAACCAGAGCGGCCCAGTAGCAGCTCTCTCAGAGTGGGTCCGCAGAACACTTGGACAAACACTGCTCTAAGCAGAGGTTTGTTAGAACTGTGCACATTGCAGAACATTCAAATATGAGATCTATATTCTATTTCACATGAAAAAGAGAGACAGCTTATCAGGCAACTGTCAATTGATCCACTGTAGTGTGCCCATCACTTTAGAATGTGGATCCAAATTAGCATAACTTCTGCACCAGCCATGTGGAAATTTATTGCTATTCTTTCCTATGCTACTGTCATAAACTTTTAAAGAGTTATCCCTAAAAAGGAACAAACATAGCTTCGTCAGGTGCTCTCCAAACAATTCACATTCATTTTTGCAGGAATTTGAATCTGTTTCTCCACCAATTGAAGCTCATAGAACAATAGGTGAAACTGTTAAAATAAGAAGGAAACATAACGGGCACTTGTGAAACTAGTATGTTTTAACAGAACTTTGGAGTGGTGCCAAGAAGGGCTGCTAGATTCTAGCCCCACTCTGCCATTTGTTGCTATGTACACAGGAGCAAAGCATTTCTGTACATCAGATTATCCATCTGGACCCTTGAATATCCCAAGCCTAATTTATCAGTAGAATGTTACTCATCCAAAGACAGATGTATCTCTGAAGTTTGACTTTTACACAGAAATCTTTGTATGCTGAAAAAGTCTGTGCATTGAAGTACTTAGATGCTTAACACCTCTATGAAAATTTCAAAGGAGAAGCTATGTCAGTCTGAAATTTTAAAAACAAGTAGTTCTGTGGCAACAAAGGGTACGTCTAGACTACACCTCTCTGTCGACAGAGAGATGTAGATTAGGCACGTCGAAATTGCTAATGAAGCAGGGATTTAAATATCCCATGCTTCATTAGCATAAACATGGCCATTGCTTTTTTCAAAACGGAGCTATTTAAAAAAAATGGCAGTCTAGACATGGATCTGTCGAAAATAAACCCTTTTTCGAAAGATCCTGTAAACCTCATTTTTTGAGGAATACAGGATCTTTCGAAAAAGGGTTTATTTTTGACAGATCAGCGTCTAGACTGCTGGGTTTTTTTGGAAAAAACTCCGTTTAAAAAAAAAGCGGTGGCCATTTTTATGCTAATGAAGCGCAGGATTTTTAAATCCCTGCTTCATTAGCAATTTCGACATGCCTAATCTACATCTCTCTGTCGACAGAGAGGTGTAGTCTAGATACAGCCTTAGAGACTAACAAACATTATATATATGTATGTATGTATATAGTTTTCATGGGCAATACCTGTTTCATCAGATGAATTGGAGTGGAAATAGCAGAAACCAAGAGAGAGAAAGAGAGATAGAGAGAGAGAGAGAGAGGCTATGGCTACACTAGGCGCTTTGCCGCAAGAGGCAATGCAAATGAAACACAGATTAGCATTTTCTTGCGCTTCATTTGAGTAATCTCTTCCGGTCCATTTTTGGGTAAGAGGTTTTTGCACAAAAACAAAAACAAGCAGTGTAAACATTTCCTTTTTGCACAAAGACCCCTTTTTGCACAAGATCCTTATGCTTATGATGTGGAAATGCAGATGTTAAAGGCAGGAGAAATTGACTTTGTAATGTGCCAACCAGTTAATGTTTTTGTTCAAGCCTAGGGTAAAGGTGTCAAATCTGTAGATTAAATAATTCCAGTTCTGCAGACTTTCTCTGTAATTTGTTAGTGAAATTCCTTTGTAGAACAATGGCTACTTTTAAATCCATGATTGAGCAACCAGTCAGGTTAAAATGTTCCCCTACAGGTTTACGTGTGTTCCCATTTCTGGTGTCTGATTTGATTTGTGTCCATTTACTATGTGGGCAGATGAAACATTTTCTCCTGTTGACTTTTAAAACTCTGCAGCAAACCCATGTTTTTCTGAACCTTTACTTGCCTGAAATTGTGCAACCCTTGGTCATGCTGACAAGTATTTACTTACACGCCCAATTATTGTCATCCCAATAACAAAGTCAAAAGTATTAGTCGTGTGAGTAAATGTCACTGTGTGTGACAGTTGTTCAGTATAACCCTGAATGTTTCTTGGTACATTTAGATCACAACTGTAGAAGCATAATTGCTTTCTGCACAAGGATTTTGGGAGACCTCATTGATGATTGCAAAGTGCTTTGAGGCCCAGTCAAAACCAGACAAAATAGTAAACATAACACATACTGAAAACCTTTATAATCTTGTTACTTATTCTTACTGATGCCACCACTTTTTTTCTCCTTTCCTTGGAAGGTAATATGCTATTGAAAGGTGATATTCCCTCCCCCCACAGCGCCTGCGTACATTTGACACTGTTTGGAAAAGTGACTAACAGGGTGCTCACTTTTACCAGGCCATTAATTGATAACACTTAATTAATCTGCCGTGTGAGAGATCAAATGAAGATTGTGTCCCACAACAAGCAACATATATTGACTTTGTTATTCCAATTATGTGTCTGGCCAGAACAGCCCTTTGGTACAAGACTTAACCTTTGAATCACCCTCAGCTCACAACCAGATCAGCTCCCGGGGATCTGACCTGAAAAAGACCTTGACACTGCTGGAGCTCTATGTGCTCTGAAATGTTCCACCTTGTGCCTGTCATAGCCTAGTGCTTATGTTGTCATTTGCAATTACACGTGTTGAACAAGATCCCTAGATAAGAGGCTGATAATTAGCAGGGTGGGCAGATTACAATTCAGTGTTTAATATTTGCAAGCATTTTTGCTTTACTTTTTGCTTTTTAAAAAAAACAAGAGATAAAAGGATGCTAGGGAAAGAGCAATTAGTTTCAGGCACAACTGGGTAAATGCAGCAGACAAAAAGGGCAAATTGCCTTTAGCAGACAATTTATGAATCAGCTGTAGATTTCTAAGTCAGTTCTTATTTTTGTTTCCCTGGGTTATCTTCCACTAAATTGATGGGGAACATCATCAGAGGTAGTTTTGGTGTAATTTAATATAAGAAAACATAATTAAAATATATTCATCAGATTTTTCATGGTTTTCTCTGTGGATTGCTTACACTAGTACCACAGCAGGAAGCTGCAATAAGTTTTCTCCAGTCACTAATTTTGTTATTATTCCAGTACTCCAAATTAACCAATCCCCACACATCCACATACAAAATGTAAACTGAATATATGCATACAGCATATTTAAATACTACAATCCTGGATTAACTCTGAGGATGGTCACAGTACAGTGTATTTTTCAACATGCCCATACTTGGGACAATTACTTAGGAATATACATTGTGCATGATCTTTGCCTGCTACTTGCTTTGCCCCTCCTCCCCCTTATGCAGGCTGAGTGCTACCCTATTATTCAGGTAGTCCCAATTATTTCAGTAGAACCAACTGTGCAGCAAAGACTCATCAGTGTGAGAGCAACAGAATCCGGCCCAGTATGAGCTACATTCTGACTCAGACTTTGAATTTGTAAAAAGAAGACCCCCACCCCCCATTTCTGCATGCTACACAGAGGTTGGGTTGAGGTGCACAGAGGTAAGCAGGAATAAGTGGAGAGTGAATACAGAAATTCCATCACCATTCCTCACTGACAAGTAGCTGAATCAGTACAGGAAACATGGAAAATAGTGACTTACTCTCAGGCCAGGTCTATACTAGACTATGCTTGAATAGTGTAGCTGGAGCTGACATACCTTAGATTGAATTTCTGTGGTGCCCCCGCTGCGGAAGATTGATGGGAGAAACTTTGTCAACTTCCTTTACTCTTCACAACCTGGTGGAGTACCAGAGTCAACCGGGGCACTATCAGCAGTCAATTTAGCAGGTCCTTACTAGACCCACTAAATCAAACACCGGGAGAGCGATCTCTGCAGCATTGATCTCAGGATAAGTGGAAACAAGCCCTCAGTACAGACTAGCAGTATGCTACCACCAGTGTTGATGGTTCTCACAATTTTGTCATAGATCTTGTAATATTTGGAGTTTTTCTTAAAGCCCCAGTTCCTGGAGTCTGGTGATTATGTTGAAATCTAAGTTTTGTTGTTTTGTTTTGAATAGTTTCTAAACCTTGTGGTTATGGAATAAAGCTTGGGAATGTGAACCTGATGGGCTCAAAAAAGAGAAGAAAAGTAAAAAGAACCCAAACATATATGGCTGGCTTAAAAATCTGACTTTTAAAAACAGTTTCATGACTTTTGAACAGGGGATTTGGCAATACTGTGTAAGCCCCTGAGGCAAGGAAAAAGCAAAGAAAGAACTGAAACTCAGAGAGGTGTCTGAGTTACAAGGCCTACTGGGACGGAGCTGCTTACATCTTGCCGTGCATTCAGCGCTGTGCTTAAAGTCACCACCTATGCCAGTGGTCACCAACCAGTAGATCGGGATCTACTGGTAGATCTTTGAGCCTCTGACAGGTGATCCTGACTGGTTTGGCAAAGAGGCTACCAAGTGCCAGCACTTCAGCTGCCCCTCTCCCCACTGCTGCTCATCTCTTGCCCTTTGCCTTAGAGCTGCCCCTCCCCTTGGGGAGCCTCCTGCTTTCTGTGCAGGTCAGGGAAGGGGGAGGAGGGATGCTGATGTCAAGGTGCCACCTCCTACTCTGTATCCTTTCTCTACAAAGCGAGGGGGCACAACAGGACTCGGGATGGAGCTTGCTGGCTGCTTTAGGGAGTAGTCCAGGGTCAGGGCAGGAGTGAGCCTGCCTTAGCCCCACTGCACCACCACCCAGAAGCCACCTGAGGTAAGCAGAGCCCACATCCCAAACTCTTACCCCATCATGAACCCTCTCCTACACCCCAAGCACCCCTGCATCCAAACACTGTCCCAGAGCCTGCACCTAGAACTCCCTCCTACATCCCAACTGCTTGCCCCAAGAGCAGCTCAGAGCCTTCTCGCACTCCAGATCCCTTAATCCAATACCAGAGCCTGCACCCCAATCTTCTGCCCCAGCCTGATGACGGGCAAGAGAGGGAGGATGGAGTGAGAAGGGGCGGGGCCTCAGGGAAGGGGTGAGAAGGAAGTGGGGCAAGGGTATTTATATTTGAGGTAGATCTTAGATTACACTTAAATTCAAAAAGTGATCTCGTGCTTAAAAAGGTTGGAGACCACTGACTTAGGCCATGATGAAACCGGTCTTAACTCTGATCTCACTTACACTGGTATAAATCAAGGTAATGAAAAAAAAAGACAACAGAGTATTATCTGTGTAATACTGGTGCAAGAGGGAGCAGAATCAGTCTTTTCATGTTAGCACATACAAATATCACAGATCTAATACCCACACTGCTTCTTAACATATCAACACTTATTCTATTCGCAAATGCACCCAAGGAGGACTAAGTGGCACAGTGGGTGAGTGCATTAGGTTTTTCTCCTTTGGAGCAACACATCAGAAAAGGGCAAGCAAACCGGTTTCAGTAAAACAACATCCTTGACACATGCCCACAAAATTTGAAATGTCTTTCTAAACTATTCTCCCTCCTGATTGCAGCCCCATCAGCCATCAGTAATGGGACATAATCTGATGCATGAGCCAGCAAAAGCTCCCACACAGCTGTTGACTCTGAAATATATTTTATTTGGGGGGAAAAAATACTGGCTAAAAAGCATGGATTACTTACTCCTTTCAAAAAATGCTATATATAAAATGTGCCTATTTAACTGGCAGGGATGTATAGAAGAAACTTCTATTTACTGTGTCATTTGGAACATGGCACTGCACAAACAAAAATATTGTAAATGCTGTAAATACTACTCTCAAAAACACTGCAAATCCCCATTGAACCCTAGTCCAGAGACTTAATACCATGGCAAATCTTGACCCCACAGCCTTCTGGGTAAAAGGCAGGAGTACTACCAAATGAACCAAAGTGAAATGAGATGCATTTAAAGATAAATGAAGATATGCTAAGGCTTATGTGTGCTATCAAGCAATAAATATACTAGGAGTAGGAAGTGCAAAAAAGTAATTAAGGTTAAGAAAGAGGCATAGGCAAGCTATAAAACATTAGGTAGAGAGGAGGACTAGAAAGATTGCAGAAGGAAGCTAAGAGAGTGTAAAGAAAAAAAATTAATACAGAAAGCAAAGGAAGAGACAGTAAAGAAGATTACACAAGAGGTTAAGATAAATACGATTTTTTCAAGTTCATAAACAACAGGAGTCCATTGTTGGAGACAGAGGACCATTTTCCTCTAATGGATGGCATGGAAATATTTTTAGAAAAAAAGGCAGACATTTCATTGAAGCAAAATAAAAATCAAATATTGTTCTTGGACCAATATTCACAAGACAAATAAATGAATTTCCATGGCAACGGTGTACCCATACTGGACAAAATGGTGGAATTTGGATAAAAGACTGTATGTAAATTGACCAATGCATAGATTATAATGTGATTAAAAAGAACCTGACTTGGGGTTTAATGGGTAAATGTAGAAGGAAACTAGGGCTATCCCAGAAGAAATTACGAGGAATGTAGCACTGTGGAAGATGAACAAAATGTGAAAGGAGGTCAGAATTGAAAGAATCATTTACCACACTTGGTCAGGACAGTAGTCATAACAAAGGGAAGTGATTATTGATGTCCAAGCAGAAATAGATGGGGACTAGCACTTCGATCATACTGTGGTGTTCACCTTTAAAATGTCAACAGATTGATCTCCTGGGGTTCAATGTAGCGGGTCTAGTAGGGACCCTCTAGATGAGGGGTGGGCAATAATTTTAGAAAGGGGGCCACCTCACAAATTTTTGAAGTGGCCCCGGACCACTGGGGCCTCAGGTGGAAGGGTCAGGGCCAGGACACTTCTTGTGCTCCCCCGCCAACGGACCCTGATTGTCCTGGGGATGGGGGAGCAGATGAAGTCTTTGCCCCCCTAACCCTAATGTCTAGAGAGAACTGCCAGCTGTTCTGAACAGGCACCACAAACCTCTCTAGGCACCACACACCTCTTGTACTGGGAGACTTCACATGCTATCAGGACCTGGAGACAGGGGAGTGCCTGAAGTCTTTGACCTCCCTCCCCTACCCTGGAAGGGCGTACAGTGCCTAGGGTGAACTGCCAGCTGTTCTGAACAGCTAGCAGTTCCCTCTGGTGCTGTGCACCCCTGGCGGGGGAGGAGACTTTGATTGGCTTTGGGGTGGGGGAGTGGCAGGGCGTCTGTGGTCCATATCAATCGGCTTGGTGGGCCGGATCCACCCACAGAGGCTATCTTGCCCACTCCTGCTCTAGATCAGCCACTGATGGTGCCCCTGTCAAGTCCAGTACTCCACTGGGTCACAAGGAGTCAGGGAAGTCAAAGGGAGAGTTTCTCTTATCGACCTCCCACAGTGGAAACACTGGAAATTCAGTTTAACGTATGTCAATTCCAGCTACACTATTTTCATAGTTGGAGCTCTGTATCTTAGGTCAAATTTATTCCATAGCGTAGACTTGACCTAATTATTCTCCAGCAGTGACATTCTATGGGAGACATCTCTAGGGACATCACAAGCAGCACACTGAAAGCAAGGTCACTTCTCCTTTCTAGAGTGGCTGGAAATATTTCAGAAAAAAAGAAGAATTTTATCCCAAAATGGCCTTTTTCTAAAAAAATAATCCCCCCCCCCCAACCTAAAATTGCAGACACTGCTGAAGCCTAACTTTTCACAAAAAATGTCATGTCTCTATCAAAATCTTTATCAAAACAGTTTTTAAAAAGTTTAAGTCCCCAGTTTTTTATAACCATTTGGCTAAAAATATTGAAAACATTCAAAAATATGTTTGGAAAATGGCTCTGGTTTCTAAAACATCTGAGATAGTTTGAAGTTTTCCATGAAAACAGACTTTTCCTTCTTCAGCCAACACGCTTACATGTTAACATAAAGTAAAGTGGAGGTGCAACCGGTCACAGAAACATTGGCATTACCTGTTTGGCTGGAGAGTGGCTAAGGAAGTAGAGGAATTTGCACACAAGCTGTGGCCAGGGTCTTCTTGGGGCATTTTTCTGTCATTACATTTGACATTTATTTATATATTTATTTCCAATGGACTCCATTGCAGCCTGGATGCCTTTTGGCAGTGGGCTAAGGAAATGAGACTTTCATTGAGACACGGAACCCACAAAAAGCGTGAAGAATTGAAATGACAAGGCTGGGCTGATAGCTTGTTGAATGAACGAATGAAATGAATTGAAATTTACATTTATATAGCACCTTTCATCTACACTGTATCGCACAGCTCTGAACATTGTGCTGCAGAATCACTTCACAAGTGCAACCACATCTGGGATAGAACTAGAACATGACAGTGGAGTGTCGTTTTCCAAAGTTTGACCTTCCAAAAATGTATCCATCCAGCAACAGTGAAAGGTGGAGAATCTGCCATGAATGAACAAATTCTCAAGAACAGAAAGTGGAAATCTTCAGGCTAATTAGGCTGGGAATCTGTGCTAGGTGCCACAGGTGGCACTGCCTAATTTTAGGACCAGAATCTATGCTTATAACATACGAGACAATGCTTATGTTCTTATGTAGCACTCTAACATAGTGGCTCCGTGTGAATGAATGAGAAAGTGAGGTTGCCCTCTAGTGACTGGCCCTCATTGTAGCTAGAGTGCTTGTTAATACTATCTGTAGCTGCTTTAGCTGAACTTATACAAACCTGCAGTTTGGGGTTTTTTGAAGGAGAAGTACCAAATTTCTAGCCCCACAGCCCAATGTACGCATTTGATTCATATGAATATTTGCATATTGCATGTAGAATCTACCACGCTGTACCAAATGTTGACTGGGGACTTTCAGCATAAAAACAACATGCTAAAACCTCAGTGCCTCAGAGGGCTCATCACCTTCTAGGCTTATGCATTCTTGGGAGATACTGTTCCAAATGATCAGAAAGGTCCTATAGATGTCCTTACTTCCAAGTGATCAGCCTCCACCCCCTTGGGCCAGCCACTCTGGAAGTCAACATGGACAATGTTAATATGAACCCTTTGTTGCCACTGATCTGCTTTCTCTGGGCATTGTGATGGTAAAAAAGAAAACTTAGCTGCACCTCTTGCACTTCCTATCACAAGCGATTTGAATGGCTGTTGCATGTCTCTGAAGGTCAGTGGTGGATAAGAGGATTCCTGTAAATGCAGTACAATATGTAAAGTTCTTTGCCATCCTTCCAGCTCTGTTGCAAAACTTTTGAGAGAGATTGGGTAAGTCACTTACCCCATATTACCTATGCTAAGAGTTCAAAACTCAGAAGACAGAACCCCCAGAATCATGCCAACTTCCTAAAAGCCATGATTTTTACACACACACACACACACACACACACACACACACACACACACACACACACACACACACACCCCTCTATACCTTTTTTGTCATTCTTCTATTTTTTTTTAACTTTCTCTGCCTGTTCCCAACATGGACATATCGCTTCCAAGTTAAACATTCAACTATAACTTCACATAAACTGGGCAACCAAATATGTTTCCCTTGGCACCTGCTCCCTATTTCTCACCCAGCCCTGTCCAGCTACCCAGGTCCTCCTCTGCATGTCCCTCCCTGACTGCCCCAGCCTTCCCTGCACCTTGCTTCTCCCATATGCAGGCTCCAGCACTCCTCCACTGCAACTCATCCCTGTGCAAGCTCTAGCAACCCTGTAGTCTCCATTCTTCTTAGCTTGCCCCAGCAGGCCTCTAGCAACTGCTGCTCCCTCCCACCCCCAGCAGAGTTCAGCAACTAGCTCTAGTCTATGAAAAAGGGGGCTGCCCTAGGCTTTTCCTTCTATAAATCCCCCTGCTCCCCATCTGGGCCATGTTGAGCTGAGGAAGGGAACAACTCCAATATTCTATGTCTGCTCTGCCCAGCTCAGAATGTGAGGGTGCCAGCAAGGCTGGCCCTAGACTAAATGGCCCCCCAGGCGAAGAGCATCTTCTGTGCCTCCGCCATTTGTTAAACCTTTCAATACCTTATTTTTATTGCATTCGTAGCCCATTGTAGAACTTTGATGCACGATTTGCATAAATCGTTAATCACTGCCATATAAAATGATAAATCTGCATGCTAGGATCTGTAACTCTGTATTTATTCATGTTAGCAAAAAAAAAAAAAGGAACTGTGAGCCCAGCACCCCCAATCTCAGCACCGCAGGCGGTTACCTGTCCCACATGCCAGACTACTGCAGACTATGTATGCAGCATGGCAGCCAGAAAGGAGAAATACAGAGATCTCAGACAGAATCCCCAACTACCTATGGTAATTCATGAGACAGCGTGCCCCAAATTTGCAAAAGCAATTACCTGTCAATTGTAGGACCAGTGTTAATGATGCTAATTGAGTCAGGCTGGGTGTGTCGCATTCATAGCTTTTGATGTGTAAATGCGACTATCAAAGATGAGGGAAATTACCAGTTAATATGTTAACCGGTTAATATCTTTATTCAAGCCTAAGTGGATGGTGTCTGAATAACTATTCATTAAATATGGATAGCGTGCTTAGATTCAAGGCTGGGGTATGTGTTTTATCCTAGTTATTCTCCAAACAATTTTTTTTGCACTATGAGATGACCTTGCCTCCTAGTGGTAAACACTAGAGCTGCATTAAGGCAGAATAATTATTCAGACACCATCCATTGCAATTTTTTTTGCACTGTGAGATGACCTTGCCTCCTAGTGGTAAACACTAGAGACTCATCTTGCTGCAATGGCAGAGTTACTGTTGTTTTTTATACCAAAGTTGCTTGGTTCAGATCTCAGGAGGGTTAGAGTTTCCACGCATGGACACACCAGCCATTAAGTAGGAAAGACAGACTTGTGGTTAAAGCAGCAAGTAGGGATTTAAGAGATTTGAACTCAATTCTGACAGTTTTTTCCTGTGTCACCTTGGGCAACTCACTTAATCTCATGCGGAGGGTGGGAAGGGAGAGGAAAGGATATAATGATCCTTTCATTGTCTGAGACTGAAAGTTCTTTGTGGGTAGGTGGTGGTGAGGAAAGGCTAAAGCACAGAGTGCTATGGACAATCCTTTACCAGTGGCACGATCCCTGGGATACAGAGGTAACACCATAGCTTGCAATAGCTAACAGGAAAACAGCAGACATGAATGAGGATTTCTACAGAAGTGGAGTTTAGGGTAAGTATTGACAGTGTCCTCTAGGTGAGACAACAAAAAGTTAAATGCAAGTTTAAAGTGGATTCTAAGGTCTGGCCGTGGTAGCAACATCATGGCCAAAAAAAGGGAGTCAGGAATACTGGAACTTATCACAAAAACTCCCCTCTCGAATGCATTTAGTAGTTGGAAGACATAGTGTACCAACAAGCAGGAAGAGCCAAAACCCACAGACAGATAGAAGGCAGAGAGTTGAAAGATTAAGCAAAATGAAATATCGTAGTCAGATCCCAAGACGGATACTAACAATGAAACATGCTGGAGGGAGAAAATGTGGGTAAAAGGCAAGGGATGGAGAGCCTTGAGGAATTTGGTAGTAGGAGCTGGGAAAGAAGACTTAGAGCCTTCACTAGAACAGTGGAGACACTGGAAAGCAGAAAGAGGGCTAGAGAGATAGGAGCTGGAATGATGCATTGATCAGTGGTGCTGAAAGATGTCCTGAGATAGAGAAGGAAGGAAAGAGTAAAAGAGATCTGTGAGCACAAATATGAATAGGACCATATCCTATGCCGAAGACGGCCCTCTCACCACAGTGAGGGCACTGCAGTGTGGGAGAGGTAGTGAGACCCATGAGTGAAGACTGTTTCCCCTATAGCTGTGCTGAAGCATGGAAGGCAGAGGACAGGACAGTGATTATTCAGACACTGCCCAGGGAGTGATCCCTTCTTTAAGAAAGTGAGGGGAGATGGCAGTTCTGAGTGTGCCAAGGAAAGGAAGCTCCGTTGGGGGTGAACTGGTTTATAATGGCTGAAAATAAAGCCAAGATAATAAAAGTATTGGTAGAGGGAGGCACTGAAATCAGTGATGAAAGGCTGTGGTAAGGGAAGAAGTCAAATGAGGAACAAGGCAGCACAAGAAGATTGGGGGTGAGGAGGAGTCAAGGAAGGAATAGGGTCAAACTCACGGCACAGGGAAGAGAAGAGAATAAAAAACATTGAACTGGCAAGGGTGGCGGGTAATACAGGCAAGGAAAGGCATTGCCTGCTCAAAAATACTGGGTTGGCCCCGCCCATGCTCCAGTTGGCCGGGAAGGCTGAGGCTGCAACATGGCTGCCCAGCTGCACCAAAGATTGCGCAGCTGCTCCAGGAGCCAGAGTGGAGCTGGGGTCACGCATCTGCCCGGCTGCTCAGGGGACCAGAACAGGACTGTGCAGCTGCCTGACTGCCCAGAGGGCCAGAGCAGGGGCCAGAGACGGTGCTGCCTGGCCACTCCAGGGGCCAGGGCCGCAGCTGTCTAGATGCTCCAGGGCAGCGGTTCCCAACCACCGGACCACAGACTGGTGCCGGACTGCGAACTGCTGGGCCGCAGTGACACTGGGGCTGGGGCACATTTTTCCTGATGCAGCCATTGGCAGAGGCATGTCCTGCCCCATCTCTCAGCTAAGCAGCGCTGGGAGGGGGCGGAGTATCCTCCTGCACATGGAAGAGCTGTTTGCCGCACGGCAGGAGGGCCGTGTGGAGCCCAGCTTGGCAGCCTTAGAGCAGCTGTGACCCAGGCAGCAGTGCTCAGCTAACATCTGGGAGGCAGCGCAGGGCTAGGTGAGGGGGCGGGACAGGCATTGGGGGCTCCAAGGGCAGGGCTAATGTTGGGGGGGCTCTAAGAGGTGGGGGTCTGACACTAGGGGGCACTGGGGTATCCAAGGTGGGCAGCTGTCAGTGGGGGAGGGACTCTGGGGTCAGGGCTAGTAGTGGGAGGACTACAGGGGCAGGACTGGGACTGGGAGAGGCTCTGAGGGGGTTGGGTGCAGTGGGGCTCTGGAAACAGGAGGCTAGCACTTGGGGGGGTCTGGTGGTGAGGGGCTGTAAGGGGCACTGAGGTGTTTGGGATGGGGGGCTGGCACTGGGGGGCTTTCAAGGCAGGAGGCTGGCACTAGGGGGGGTTGGGTGCAGGGGACTCTGGTGTCAGTGACTGACGCTGGGGTTAGTAGAGGGTGGGGGGGCTCTAGGATTAGGCCTGGCACTGGGGGAGGCACTGAGGTCCGGGGCTTTTGGCAGACCAGTAGCATTTTATCTGCAAATTCATTATTTGCATAATGAATATACAAATAAAGTACTAGCAGTCCACCAAAAGTTTGTGAATGGGTTTGCCACTCTCCGGTATAAAAAAGGTTGGGAACCACTACTCCAGGGGAAAGCTCAGGCTGCTCAGCACTCCAGAGCTGGGGGGAGGAGGATGTTGGGGCTGTGCTGCTGCCTGGTGCTGGTGGGGCAGGTGCTAGCCTTGAGCAGAGGCTATTGACCATAATGGCAGGGGAGGCTGGGGCAGTGGCACAGCCAGAAGGGCCCACTGGGTGGGCCCTGACTTCAGGTGGGTGGGTAAGAATGGGGGGCAGGGAGAATGGGACAGGAAGGATGGGGGTAACCTCTAACCCAACTCCCCTGCCAGAGCCAAGGGGAGTAAGCTCCAGTGCCCTGGCCCTACGCCCCAGTCGGAGCACTGGAGTGGAGAGGGGTAAGCCTCTGGGCTGGGGGCACAGGCTATGGGCCAGTGGCCAAGATGGTGACTTGGCTCCTGTGAGCATGGAAGAAGCAGGGCCTTGGGCAAAAAGGACGAGGCTGGGACTTGCCTCTCCAAGCCACCTGTGCATCCTGCCCATGAGAACTGGGAAGGGAACAGTGCCTCTCCAGAACAGGGGCTGCGTGTGGCCAGAACTCTCACAGGTAACTGGCTAGAATTACTGAGTTTCCATGCTCAGGGAGTATTAAACAGGACTTTCCATATAGCTCTACTGGCTTTCTTGTGTCTGGACCTCAGTGGGCCTTTGAAGAGGTGACATGTGCATGCAGGTGAATAGGATGGGCAGGAAGAGGGGGCAACATGTCTGCAAGGTTTTGGCAGAAAAGCAAAGAGGGTCTAGAATTCTAGGTGAAGAATAGGTGGATTGGGAAGAACAGGATTAGCAAAAGAAAGATGGAGAAAGCTGAGGTGATGAAAGCAACAGGAAAAGGTCCCAGTTTTTGCTGAGGAGGAGATAGGTGAAGACAATGGGGGCTTATGGAGAGCACAGGAAAAGTGTGTGAACAAATATAAACAGCTATCATGGCAGTAAGTGCCTACACAAAAGAAAAACAAGACTTCTATTAAGTGATTTTCCTTGATTTTTTTCATTCCACTCATGAGTTATCAATCTCGCCACCCATAAAGACAAATGTCATATCGGCCCTAAGCCATCACGTATTGTCAATTTATCACTATTTAATATATATTAAAATGCACTTACCTCTGATTGTAAAAAACAAACAAAATAAGGCAACATAAATCAAAAGAAAGGGAGAAGGAGGAACAGGAAGCTGAGCAAACAGATGGATGGGAGAGAGGATTTGTTTGTTTCCAGCAATTTTTCTGGAATTTTTTTCCTGACTCTTCACTTCTGCCCATAACAACATCCAAACTCAAAACAACCCCCTCCCCCAAAATGCTTAAATGATCCTACAGAGTAAATCATATCAGTAGCTTATTAACCCTCCCCTCATATAATGATCAGTGCTGGATAGACACATGGGGGGGGGGAAAGCCACATCAGAGTAAAACTCAGCAACCCTCCATCTCCCCCCCGATCCCATTATAAACTAACACAATATTTTTCTCCAATTTTCAGCCGGTATTGAAACTCGCGGCAGAAAAGATACTGAAAGCAGCAGGAGCCATGCAGGGGTGTCAGACTTCAGAGCGGACACTGCCTTGGGACCTGGGGGGGGCCAGTAAATCAGTGCACGCTTGTCAACAGCTCCAAGCTGCAGGAATTACTCGAGCGAAAATAACAAATGGCTGTCATTGTGGAGCCAAAAACCTGTGATTATAATTATCACATCCCCAGTGACCTTGCATAAACTTTAATCCCTCTCCAATGGAGCATTTAAATAGCCTGCATCTACTGGCAGGGGACCGTGTCCTCTTCGCTGAAAATACAGAGGCTAGGCAAGAAACGAGGCACAAAGAAACCACCAAGCTCCTCTATGTCTTACAGATTGTATTAAGGGACTGTACAAGAAAAGCATTGTCACTGTCATTTTAATTGATATTGTATTGTCATCCTGAATTCAAAATGCCTCCGTAGGCTCTAAACTCAGCTCAGACAAACCCCAGGCATTTTAGTCAGTTGGAAGGGTCAAATAACGCCAAGTTTTCACAGCTGCATTCAGTGGCTCAGTGGACTGAAACAGCACACAATGTGTCCTAGTGGGAACACCACAATGGACAGCCCCCTCTCCATTGGACAGCCTAGTCCGGGCACACAGGGGGGCTCCACACAGGAGCTGAAGAACGTGGGCCTGATCCTGAACTGATGATTTAGCATCTGAAAAAGGTCCTTTTCAGATGCTAGACACAGGTGTTCTTTTCGCCCGTTCCTTTCAGGTCCATGTTACCCCTTTCAGTCAGTCCCAACAGTCTTTCATTATAGGATTAAGGAACTTTATTTGTGGTAATAATTTACAGTGAGGTAACAATCACTAATGTTACTTTAACACCTTCCAGTGACTATGACCTGGGGGTCATAAGAGCGCTCACTACTGTGGCAGGTGCTGTCAAAAACACTGAGCTCTTTGGATTCCACTGCCAATGACTGAGGAGGGAATGAACGGAATATTGAAATAATTTCTTCTCCCAGTCATCCTTTTGGGGACCTAGTTTTTCAATCTTCCCCATTTTAGATCTGTAAGGGTGTGTCTAGACTACATGGCTCCGTCGACAGAGCCATGTAAATTAGTTTATTCGGCATAGTCAAAGAAGCGGGGATTTAAATAATCCCCACTTCATTAAAATGAACATGGCCGCCGTGCTGTGCCGACGATCAGCTGTGCCGACGATCAGTAAACCTCGTTTCCATGACTATGCCGAATAAACTAATTTACATGGCTCCGTCGACGGAGCCATGTAGTCTAGACATAGCGCAGTAGCTGTGTCCGCTTGATCATATTGCTTTGAAGTTGTTCTAACAAATAACCAGGTTCCTAGTAATCAGGCTGTATAATTGGGCTGTGCCTACACACACCATAAATCCAACCACATCAGTGCTGATTGCTATGCTCAGGAAAGCTATGCCCGGGCCTTCTCCTGTACACATAAGCATAAACTATGGAACAGCCTTTGTTCTGGCCCCACGGACCCATATAACAGCAACTTCCTGCCATCTTCTAGTAGCGCAGAGGATTGGGGGAGCTGAGGGGACAAAATTCATTGTTTCATTTTTAAATGGATACTGGCTTGGTATTGAGTCTTTCCTTTTTAAAAAAATACAGATTTATCCATGAGAGATGCTAGTTGTAGAGCTAGATAGGAAGTTAGGTGCCTGATTTGAAACACCCACAGTCTGAACATTTGGAACTCAGTGGATCATTTAGTGCACAGGTAAAATCAATTGCTGAGCAAGAGTTCAAACTCAAGAACTCCCAAGGCCAATTCAAGGACCAATAAACTGCATCTCTTTGTTTCAGCATATTATTGAGCCAGTAAAGAAACCGGAAGTGCTTCTTTCCCCCAAACTGTTGAAATCTATTTGCAAATAAACTAAAGAAAGAGAAAAGCACAGTTCCCTTTGCTGCATTTGAGAAATTGAGGGAAGAGCTTATCAGAATATGAATTAAGTGTAAGCAGGAAATCATACTGCCTAGCAAGGTAGAGAATATTTGAAACTGCACAGCTCTGCTAGAGTGAAGTGTTTTGAGGGTAGGTTTCATATGAAATAAAAAATGTGGGTTGTTAATTAAATGTCTAGCTTTGGGATGGGATTTTCCAATGGGCATAAGTAATTTAGAAGCACAACTCATATTAAAAAATCAAAGAGACTTATGCTCCCTAAGTAACTGAGGGACTTTTGAAAATCCCACCTTTAGTCTTTGCTTTTTTGCTCCATTTTTTTATCCGTATGTGTCTGTGGGGTGATGCCATTGTCTCTAAATGAAAAGCCAAGGTGTCTCATTGTAACTAGCACAATTTCAGTGACTATTTGAATGAAGGGTTTGTTTTTAGATGGCTATGCCATCTTAAACCATACCTGCTAGCAACCCAACATCTTCCACTGTGAGCATAGTTTTATCAGCCACATTTGATAACCACTATTAAACAAGTCTATAGCTAGCATGGACCTGCTCATGATCCTAAGGGTGAAATGGTAGTTCAGTCTCCATAACCAAACACTCTTTGGTGACACCCCCACTGAGCTGTGATTACACTGGATATTTTGGATTATTTTTCAACAATGTGTGCAGCCGCACCATTGCTGGCAAGAGCACACGTGGTAGTGGAGATCTGCCAAACTATTTTCAACACTGTGTCAAACAAACATGCTCAGAACAGGTGGTGATTATATGGTACAGGTATCCAATAGGAACTATACTGAGACCAGAGACTCCTTTCATAGGCAGTAACACTGAACAGCCATTAGATAGCAACAACTTTCAACATCCTTTTCATTTTAAATGGAATTTGCTCTGGAGAACCTTGATGGAGTCGGGTGGTGACATAAACAAACTTCTACTTATTCACTTGCAAGGATGACAAGGCAGAGGGGCACGTGAGCCACGTAACAATTTAAACACCACACAAATAGGCTTTTTGGGGCAGGGACCATCTTTCATTACAAGAGTGTACCATGCCTTCCACAACTGGGCCCAGACCTTCCCTGCGGACATTACTGCAACATACATTAATAAACTAAAATCCTACTACATTCTTTCCTGTCAATGACCCAGTCATTCCAAATCCCCCCTCTCACTGCACACACTTTTCTAGTTGACAGAGTCAAATATTCCAAAATGTTACACAAAGGCTAGAACCAGGATACCTGTTGATTTCAGTGGGACTCATGTGCCTGTGTAACCTGGTAATTTTTCTATAGTTTCATCTTCAGTGTAGGCTAGCCTTCCAATAAATAGAACCTAAATCTCTTCACATTATGGGGAGAAATACTCATCTCTGAATCACACAGTGGTTCTCAATTCCATAGTGAGAACCCTTGCTACACATGGAGCAACTGTGGACATTAATGGGAGCGCCACATGCAGAACAAATAGTTTCATACTGAGAAGAGAATTTCACCCACATTGTGCATATTTGTCACATAGACCCATGAAATACAACTTTCACTGGGGGAGGGGAACACAACCCACTTGAGTCTGCCCATTTCTACCTTCTCATCCCGTGCTCTGTGCTCCAGTGCCCTGCCTCCACTCAAACCAAACAGGCAATCTGACATTTTTAACAGCTTTTATCATTTCATAACACTGACTCCCGGCACCTGCAGATTCCACGGTATTTTCCTGTGGTGACTGCACTCAAAAGAAGCCTCTGGATTTTATGAAATGCACAAAGCAATCTCTATTTGGATCTAGCAGGAGCCGATACTCAGACCAGGCTGCTCTGTTCTGATGAAAATGGAGCCGGGCCGGGATGAACAAGATGCAATTCCTGAGAAATCACTTCATTGGATCTGCGTTCTTTTAGGAGAAGGCCTGTACATAACACATGAAGGGCTTTAAGAGATGGAAGGGGTATAGAAGTTATAAGACATGACAAGCTGTGTAGCACATACCAGTCCTTCCTCACAGGGCCTCACCAAGCATGAAGAAGAGGCCGGCTATGTGGGACAGGAAGCCAGTTGGCAAAATGGAATCCTCCAGAATTCTGGTTACCAGAGAAGCATCCCAATTGTGAACCTTTGGGAATGCCCTGTCACTGGATCCATAAGGCGTTTGCGATTTCCTAGCATGTTTTCAATCCAGTTTGTCTGCAGGGAGTCAGGTTATTGTCCTTTTTTTAATGTATTCCCCTAATGATGAAATGGTACTAGTCATAAGACTAATACATTTAATGCATCTCCACTGGGACTATTCTAACCATTCAAAACCTTCAAGCAGCCACCACTTTTTTTAATAGTTAACCTAGAAAGAAATGCTACATGCATGACTCTACCAGAGCGAGCACCACCCAACAAGCAAAAGAAGGTTCAGGGGGAAACAGAACCAGTAAGGAAGCTGTGTGCAGACCGCCCTAGCATTCTACAGATCTCTCACTACTGACTCCTCTTACCAGTACTCTGTGTGCCATACCCAGTCTTAACGAAGCTCACCATTTTATTGCAAGTTTCAAGATATTTGGGCTGGTTTGTTTCAAGCCAAGCTCCTGAAGTTCTGGAAATATGTTCACATCTTACCTCTCATTTTCAAAGGATACATTTCTAGCCTACATGCTGTGAGTCTGCAGGTTTGTGGGTGTGGCCCTGTTCCTCAGTTGAAGCAGGGTGGACGATGGACAGAATTTTATAATGTTGGCTTCATTGTCTATTTAAACACTTCAGCTCATTAAACTCATGAATATGTACATAATACATAAGAATGTAAGAATGGCCGTACTGGGTCAGACCAAAGGTCCATCCAGTCCAGTATCCTGTCTGCCGACAGCAGCCAATACCAGGTGCCCCAGAGGGAGTGAACCAAACAGGTAATGATCAAGCAATTTCTCTCCTGCCATCCATCTCCACCCTCTGACAAACAGAGGCTAGGGACACCATTCCCTACCCATCCTGGCTAATAGCCATTAATGGACTTAACCTCCATGAATTTATCTGGTTCTCTTTTAAACCCTGTTATAGTCCTAGCCTTCACAACTTCCTCAGGCAAGGAGTTCCACAGGTTGACTGTGTGCTGTGTGAAAAAGAACTTCCTTTTATTTGTTTTAAACCTGCTGCCCATTAATTTCATTTGGTGGCTCCTGGTTCTTATATTACGGGAACAAGTAAATAACTTTTCCTTATTCACTTTCTCCACACCACTCATGATTTCATATACCTCTATCATATCCCCCCTTAGTCTCCTCTTTTCCAAGCTGAAAAGTCCTACTCTCTTTAATCTCTCCTCATATGGGACCTGTTCCAAACCCCTAATTATTTTAGTTGCCCTTCTCTGAACCTTTTCTAATGCCAGTATATCTTCTAATGCCAGTAGTATCTTAAGTATTTTAAATTAAAATAATCAGTTTGTAGGCAAATGAAAAGACATTAAATCCTGTGATTAATGTGGACCTGACTCATGATTTTTGAATGCTAGGGGTTGACAATATTGCATATTTCTATTGCAGTGTGAGAAAAAACTGTTTTGGTGTCATTCATTTCAGATTAATTTCAATTCTCTTCTGTTTGGGCAACTTTTGCATATTTGAGTTTCAGCAACTAATGTTTTACACAGCTCTAAATATAAGTACTTAGGGACTCCATATCAAACACTGAAAGGAAGGAAGCTACCATATAGAAGTTATGTTTTTTCATGGCTTATTCTTTTATTTGCATATACTTAAATATTTTAATTATAAAACAACATTTTAATTCAATCAGATTGTGCTACAAAAAGCAAATAATTTCTGACTATAATTATGCTACATTAAATATTAATGACATCGCTTTCAAGTTCATTGGCACATTATTGAGAAAGAAAAAATAATTGTTAAAAGGGTAAGTCCTGAACCCTGGAAAAGCTGTAGAGACACTTTGTACACACATGTATACATATAGGTTTGTGTATGTGTGTGCAGATGCATGCATACCCCCACACACGTGCTATGAAGAAATTGAAAATCCAGTGCTACCCATGAGCCTAGCATTTCAATTATAAATCAATCCTCTTACATATCCAGAAAATGTCAGTGTCACATGTTTCTATTGTATGTTGTTGAAAATACCCTAAAGTTTGGAAATTAATCACATGGCAATGCCAATCTTTTAAGCCAGGCATCTATGAACCAACCTCTTCCCTACTGAATGAATTACATTGAAATCATATAATTGCAGGCTGCCATTCAGTCACCCTTAACAATAGGCGACTTTGAAAATTGGAATTTTTTTTCCCCCTCTGACTCCCAACTTGCAGCATGAAGCATACAGTAAAAGCTTGGTGCCTTTCAAATTACCTAAAATGTACATCCTTCAGACAAATGAAAAGAAGGGTGCAATTTAAGGGCAAATCATTTTGTGTTAATCCTTGGGAACTCAAAGCATGAAGATAAAAGAAGAAAAAATGCAGGTTTCACTTTGCTCATTATGGCACATTGACTTTCACCTAATCGTATGCAATTAAAATTTCTTCATGAGATTTCCTTATTGAAATAAGAAAGATAGTACTGTGCTGAATGTGGTGATAGATCTGGCATAAACGTGCTTCCTGGACAAACTGATTTATCATGTCTCATTCCAACAGTACTTTCTTGCTTGCTCATTTCTCATCTTATTACTGTGAAGTTGTAATTAAAGAGGATCCTCCCACAGAGAAGAGTTCTCCTTGAGGACAAGCTGAATTATAAATGCACTGTTCTTTCACAGCGACTAGTTTAAAGGGACAGTCTACAGAGAAAATGATCCATGCCTGAGACTTTGGAATGTCTGGCTCTAACCATAATTCAATGCAGACTTATTTCTGTGGGACTCAAAATAAATCGATTGGTTTTCTGAGCAAATATAGCTCTGGAATCGGTTTAATTAGCTTAAAATGCTTAGATACTATGTATATATTCATGAACTTAATGCACTGAAGTGTTTAAATGGACAATGAAACCAATACTTTTAAAAGTCTGTTCACTATCCAGGAGCAATGGAATAAAAGTTGACTAGAAAACCAACCAAAACTGACCACTTTAAATTGATCAGAAAACCCCAGAGAATTTTCCAGGTGAGTGCCATTATGAGGGAGGGATTATACACAGGGATAAAAAAAGGATCTAGGGATCATAGTGGACCACAAACTAAATATGAGTCAATAGTGTGACACTGTTGCACAAAAAGCAAACATCATTCTGGGATATATTAACAGGAGTGTTGTCAGCAAAAGAACTCTACTCTGTGCTGATTAGGCCTCATCTGGACTACCGTGTCCAGTTCTGGGCACCACATTTCAGAAAAGATATGGACAAATTGGAAAAGGTCCAAAGAAGAGCAACAAAAATGATTAAAGGTCTGGAAAACATGAACTATGAGGGAAGACTGAAAGAATGGGGTTTGTTTAGTCTGGAAAAGAGATGACTGAAAGGGGACATAACAGCTTTCATGAACCTAAAATGGTGTTACAAAGGAGGAGGGAGAAAAATATTCTCCTTAACCTCTGATGATAGGACATGAAGCAATGGACTTAAATTGCAGCAAGGGAGGTTTAGGTTGGACATTAGAAAAAACTTCCTCACTGTCAGAGGCTGTCTATACTGCACTGGTTTTGCACAAGAAATAAGCAAATGAGGCTAAGCATGGAATATCGCCTAGCCTCATTTGCATAATTAATAAGTGGCTGCTTTTTGCGCAAGAGGCTTTTGCACAAAAAGGAGCTGTCTACACTGCTCCTTCTTCCGCAAAAACCCCCTCTTGTGCAAGAGCCATTTCTCCAGAAAAAAAGTGGAAAAAAGCTCTTGTGCAAGAGGGGGGTTTTGCACAAGAAGGAGCAGTGTAGACTGCTCCTTTTTGCACAAAAGCCTCTTGCGCAAAAAGCAGCCTCTCATTAATTATGCAAATGAGTCTCGGCAATATTCCACGCTTAGCCTCTTTTGCATATTTCGTGTGCAAAACCAGCACAGTGTAGACATAGCTAGAGTGATTAAACATTGGAATAAATTGCCTAGGGAGGTTGTGGAATCTTCATCAATGGATGTTTTTAAGAATAGGGTAGACAAGCATCTCTAGGGATGATCTAGTTTTAGTATTCTATGAGTCTAAGATATATTTAATATCACATTAGAGCCCTCTGGCCAAAATCTGCTCTTTTGAAATCAGCACAATTGCTCTAGTGTAAAGAGGAAAGATTGTGTTCCTCTAGTTCAGGCTAGTATCATAGTTTCCCATTTTGCTCCCTTTGAAGTCAACAGCAAAAATCAAATTCCCTTTAGTAGGAAGAAGATCCAGTTCCAAGAGACTGTTTTATAAAGAATCTTATATCCTTGTATTGGAACACCTCACCTAGTTACAATAGCGCAGTGAGTGCATCACCATGAGAGGGTTCAGAGTCAGAGATTCACATTTGGTCACATTTTTCCTAAGGCCAATAGGCTTTTTTAAAAGATGCATTACAGGCAGGGAGTGTCAATCTGCAGTAGGGAAAGGCTCCAGCTGGAGGGAAGTGCCAGGGCAAGTAGATGTGTCTATTTGTTAAAATGCATTTTCCACAAATATTCTCAAATACCTGCTTAAAATCGGGGGTTTCTACAGATATTTGCAAGACACACACAAGGCGGCCCATGCAAATTTGTCCTGAAAAATATCTCAGAAATATACATCCAGCTCTAATAAAACCCCAAATCCTTTAAAAATAATCTGTCAAATGTCACCCTCAAAAACTTTTCTGTTTGATGCAAAAATAAATACAGTTCACATTTCTTAAAATGGGAATTTTCTGGGTTTGCTCTCTCTTGTTTGAGACACAAAAATGGTTAGAATTGTTTTTCTTTGTGGGCAGGGAGGAATTTTTGGAAAAAATTTGCTCTGAGGCTGGACATTCCTGACCAAGGTGAATGTGTTTTATGGATGAATTATTGCTTGTTATTAACTTACACAGTGTTGTAAATATACCTGGTGGTATGAAGCAGTAGGGCAGTACCAAGCAGAAAAAAGGTCCATGCTCTAGATTATGATCTAGAGGCGCCATCAATGACAAACTACAAGACAAGCCAGAACATGCATAAATCTGGAAATATCCATTAGAGCTTCCTCATAGGGTAGGTGTCCTTTTAGATATTATAAATAAGAAATTATGAGGATACAAGAACAAACAAAGCAGCATTTCCAACCAGCGGCCTCCCCTCAGTTCCTGTCCCTTTTGTTCTTATTGGTTACTTCTGCTGGCCAACAAATCATCTCCCGGACACAATAAATTTGTTATGGAACATTATCTCAGCTGGAGGAAGGCCAGAATATGCTAAAGGTCATGTATGTATTAACCCACTACATGAGAGTCCCCAACCTGAGACTGAAATGTAGTCTTAAATTAAATTGTATTGAACTCGCTATCACTGATCTCTCATAAACAGATTCATTTACCTGACATGTTTTTCCAAGATGTGCCTGCAGACAAGTTCTTGTTTGCTGAAAGATATTATAAAAAAGCCATGTTGATGAAACATAGAGGTTGGCCAGTTAAAGTCCAAAAAGAAAGGAAATGCAGAAATAATAAGATTCTAGCAGCAATTTTAATTTAGCTCTCTAGTACATCTGGCCAGATTTTGATCTCCATAACATTCTTGCAATTCCAAAGTAACTTTACTGACACCTATGGAGTTTGATCTGAATTTACACCAGTGAGATTTTTAGTATGGTGGCTCCTTTATTGAATATTTAATGACAATATTTTAAAACATAAAGAGAAATATATTAAAATAAGCAGAACACCAGGGACAGAAGATAAGTGGATTATGTATTGTAAAATAAATTTCCTTTGTTTTTTTAAAAAGTGAGAAAAGGAAAGTTTCCTGCTTTCTAAAATTAGAATTTAAATGGCCCTGGTTAGACTTGAGATTCACACCCCATTAAAATCAGAGCTGAAATCTTTGTGATAGGACTGTCTTTCTGTCCTGCCCATTATGAGCTAAAAAGATCACTGAGAGCTAAAATCACTTAAAGTGGGACAGTGTTTCTGCCTAGACTGCAGAAACTGAAAACTGTCAAGGACTGATGTACAGTGGTCACAGCAGAGAGGCAAGCTGCAGCAGAAGATGACTGACACTCAGCTGGTGAACAAATGGCTGGAGAGGGGCAGCAAGTGGTCAGTAAGGTGCGTGGCAGCAGAAAGGTGCAATGAATGGCCAGCAGCGCAGCTGGTGAAGAGGCACAACAAAAGAAGTGAGCAGGCAGCTGGCAAGCTGGCAGCAGGTAGAGGGAGGAAACAGGCAAGTTCCTGAGCAGCAAAGCAGATAAGGTGCCTCTTTACTCCCCCCTCCATCCAAGGTGGGAGGAGAACTTTGCAGATGCACCTCTGAACTCTTGGTCCGCACTGACCATGGACAGCAACTGTGAGTGGAGTGCAAAGAAGAGTCAGGCACAGGAAGGGGAATTTTGAGTTGCTGGACTTTAGAACCTGAGGGGAAAAGGACACTGCCCAACCTACTTGGGTGTGGGTCTTTTACTCTTGGTTTATGTTTATGAATCTTGTTTGTGGTGTTTTCTCAAATTAACGCTGAGCTCCTTCACTCCTTCTATAAAAAGGTTTTTTTCTACACTCAGGCTACGTGTACATTGCAGGCTTCTTGCACAAGAATTTTTTGTGGAAGAGATCTTCTGCAAAAAGTTCTTGCACAAGAGTGCATCCACACTGCCATGTGCTTTTGCGCAAGAAATGTGCTTTTGCACAAGAGGGCGTCCACACTGCCATGGATGCTCTTGCGCAAGAAAGTTCTGATGGCCATTCACAGAATGGACATCAGAGCACCTGTGCTTTTTCTGATAGGAGTTTCTTGCACAAGAAACCCCTGTTGTCCATCCACACATGCCTTTTTGTGCAAGAGCTCTTGCTCAAAAAGGCTTATTTCTCATGGAAAGAGGAATACTTCTTGCACAAAAAGCCCTGTCTTCTGACGATCTACTGTACTTTTTCTTATGCAAAAACGCGCTTGTAGTACGGATGCTTCGCGAGTTTTTGCACAGAAACTCTGCAGTGTAGACGTAGCCTCAGACTCTGTGCTTGCAAGTGGGAAAATAGTGCCCTTCAGAGGCAGCCGGGCTGGCATGTAGTTTTCCCAGGTTACTGGGTAGAGGCTCAAGCCAGTTCTGTGTTGTACCAATGGAAAGGAATTGAATCTGGCCCTGGTTGCTGCTAGCACTATCTGATTGAAGGGTTATACAAGTTAAATACTCACATATGAAAATACAGGGAGCATTATATATTTTTTTGTTATCACTTCTATTTTGGTTTGCATCATTTTGTTTATTGGAAGGTAGCAGCTTGGGGGAGGAGGAAACTTCCCCCAGTAAAGCATATTTCAATCCAGAAATTACTAATCTTATTATATACTTAGCAAAAAAGCTCTGAACACTTTTGTTTTTTGAACAGGAAAAACATAACCAGTGACAGGGACAATATCCACTGAAATAGTTCATTTCATGGTGTTTTACTGATGTGGGTATTGACTTTTTCCCCTTAAAATTCTTTACTTGTTCTTAATTTCCCAGTTGCTAGCCATCATTTTCAAATAACCTGCTAATATTTTCCTGCACATGTCCTTACTACCTACCCCACCATGATTCCTTTGCTGTAGATTCACCCTGCCTAAGACGCCCTGTTCATTCTACTTATTTTTTCTAAAGGTCACTCTCATATGTTATTCATTATTGGTTACTTTTTATTTATAATACACTGATGAGCGTGTGGTACAGGTCCCCTGCCATCTGTGGAGGGTGAGAGTTTATTACAATACCAGTTAAAGAAGGTTGGTTCTTTAGCTCAAACTGTCAACATGTTTATCTTTGGAAAACTGTAGTTGAGTCCTTGCTGTGTTGACTAAGATGTCAGCCATTGCATATTTATTTAGATTTATATATTAAAAAAACCCACTCTCTCCACATGCGCACATCTTAATAAAAAAAAATCACATGCAAGTTTGCCTGTTTAAGTGGAAAAAGCAAAGAGGCCTGCCTACTCTTACAGCCTCCTGCCTGAGTGATCAGCAGATTTGGAGTCAAGTACCTTTACCACCAAATCATAGACCCCTACCACTGGAGCTAAAGGGGTGGAGCAATTAACTGCTAGTAGTGGTGTTCTGTTATCTTCTACTAGGCCAATCAATGGAGGGAGATGCAGGCACAAAGTTTGCTCGTGTGTCACACAAGCATCTGAAAAAAAAAATCAGTACCTGTACTGCATCCTAAAGGCCAACAAACACTGAGTCTCCAGGGATAAATTCCAGAAGTAAGGGCCCTTCTCTGAGTATGCCCTGTACCATACCCCCAACTCTTTACAACTAGGCTACCTCTAGACTGCAGGCTTCTTGCTCAAGAAGCTTTTTGCAGAAGAGCTATTCCACAAAAACTTCTTGCACAAGAGCACGTCCACACTGGAAAAGCACATTGGAAAAACAATGCGCTTTTGCGCAAGAGAGCGTCCAGACTGCACGGACGCTCTCTTGCAAGAAAGCTCTGATTGCCATTAACAGAATGGACACCAGGGCTCCTGTGCTTTTTCCTCTTTCCTGTTTTTGCACACAAAAAACCCTGTTTCCCGTCCACACACACCTTTTTGCGCAAGAGCTCTTGCGCAAAAAGGAGTTATTCCTCATAGAAAGAGGAATACCTACACTGCAAAAAGCGCTCTGTTCTGTTGATTCACTGTAAATTTACTTGCACAAAAATGCACTTGAGGTGTGGACACTGCACAGGTTTTTGAGCAAAAATGGCTGGTTTTGCACAAAAACCCTGTAGTGTAGACGTAGCCCCAGAGTCTCCAATGACTTCAGCCTTTGTGGCAGACAATAGAGAGGGAGAGGGCCTCTCATTTTCCAGGTCTCTCAAATGGACACACACTGTTTACAGCCCAAAGTCAAACACTTAAATCACAGCCAAAAGAGTGGTGCAATACATTCTTTTCAGCTCACAGCAAGTTGGGCAGCCTTTTTCTGAACCGGCTATAGCTCCCAAATATTCCACAAGTGCAGTCCCAACACATGTATATATATGTAGAGTCAAATGATAAAACTACCAAGAAAATGGATCTTGAAGAGCTGCATCTTGATACAGAGGCAGAAAAATGTATTCTTGGCAATAGATGTTACCTGCCTGTCCAGAAAACTTTGTCTCCTCTCCCCAAAGGGTTAGCAAGCCTCCTCAGTAATAGGCATGCGACAGGGTTAGGGGAGACCCCATCCAGTAAAGGGCAAGTATGCTCCATACCTCTTAGGTCGGGGATGAGGGGTTGTAACTTTTGTCTATGCCTCTGGAGACAGAGTCAATACACCCACCCTTAGTAGGGCCTTCCCTCTCCTTGAGGCCACTGTAGTGGCCAGAGCATATGCCACTGAGTCAGCAAGGGGGAGGCTCAAGACCAAAACACACTGATTCTGAATACTGGTTCACTAACCAGGCTTTAACTCCCTTTGGCTACTTCCTACCATAGTTCCCACTGCATATCTCTACTGTTCCTGGGTTCCCCAGTATGCTCTCTCCCTGGCAAATCTGGGCTCCACAGGACCTCCATAAAGACCCTGGCAGCTTCCTCAGATGCAGCTTTTCCAGCTCCTACGGCCTCAGGATTCAGCTGATCTGTGGCTGGAGCCTGTAGCATACCTCCTTTCAGTGCATCAGTCAACCTCAACTGAGCTGCTTCCTTTTATATTAGTGCATTTGAAGCATGCCCAGTAGAGTTGAGAGGGTGCGGCTTCCTCAGCCCACAGTGTAGAGCTAACCCTTCCCCATCTAGTGTGGAGCAAGTGCACCCCATCACAGAGAGTCAAAACCACCCCATAATGTCCCCAAGAATTGTACTCCTAACATATTTCCCATACCTCCCAATTCATTATTTCTTCAAAATTAATCTGTTACATTGGGCTGGCTTTGACACACTCACCCCTACTCCCCTACGCCCCTGCTACGTGACATCATGGTTCAGCGGCTTTTGATGGGACCAATATTTTGTAAGACCAGCTGTTCTCATGAGATTGCATCTGGTACAAAATTAGAACCAAAGAGACCTGGGCCTCAAACTTAACAGAACAGACCGGAGAATTGGAGTAGTATATGCCCCAAATTTAGGAATGTTTGGGATACAGAGTTTTGCTTCTGACTTATCTCCACTACCTTAGAGGGATGAAAGGAGGAGGAGGCCCACATTGAATAATGTCACCAAACAGCACCATATATGTGGATCTACAGGGAAAAGTGCAATTTGGCATAATAGTCCAGTAAATCAGAAGCAAACAAAAAATATATGAGTAAGAATGGTGTTTATGGCTTGCTGTCCTTAACAGTAAACCATTCTATGGTGATTTTGAAAAAGGAAATGTTGTCTCTGTGCATGAAGCCAAATACTGAAATCCTTTAATGGTATGGATAGCTCATATCTCTGCTTTTAGAGAGCGTTTTCTCCTTTTTAGTCTCATTTTCACTCTCCGTCTGTCTTCATTAGCCTGCTGGCACTTGGCTAGGATTAGTAAGCGAGTTTCCATGGTTTCTTATTTTCACTTTCTATCTTTCTTTGCTTAACTCATTAAATTGCTCATTACTTTACTACATTTTACAGGAGACATATTTATTGTATTAGTTACACAATGGCCAGATTAGTAAGTGATAGGCGGTTTGCGATCTGAAAGAGCCTAGTTCAAGAGCGGAAAAGAAATGCAAGGGGTATAGTTATTAGCTACAAGTTGTAGCACAGCCAGGCTAGCTGGTGATTGCAAAACATTTACCCTTGGTTATTAGAATTATGCTACTGCATTTAATTATAACAGACACCCAAGCTGTCCACAGTGGGCTGCAACTCAGGAGAGAATGGCAGATGCAGGGATCCATTTATGACTCTACACACAACACAACTACATGGGAGTAATGTGGGGAGGGGGTCAAGACACCCTCTAAGTACCAATATTAGAGCTGCCCAGATGGTTGGTGTTGGGGGGGAGGGAGAGATGGGAGAGCAGGGACTACACACCTGATTCCCTACCCTGCAAATAAGTGGGGTGGGAAGTAGCAAGGGATGGGGAGGGGCAGAGCTGTGGAGTCATATTGCTACTGGAAGTCTTGCCTGAACAAAACTGGAGTGTGAACTTTCGAATGTGGCTTCAATTTTCACAAGCAAGGTCCCGTTTAATTAATATCATGATTGTTTCCTTTGGCTAATAATCCTGGGCCTGATACTGCCATCTGCACTCAGGCAAAATTCCAGCTTCATTCAATGGAAGTTTTGTGTGAGTATAAACTATAGCATAAGGTTGCTATTGTACCTAAGCAGATTTATTCTTCTGCTTCATTAAAACCTTCTACTTATCTGGTCCAGTAAGTCATTCGGTGATCGAGTGTGTCTGTTAAGCAGAGTCCATGCTGAAATTGGTTTTCCATTCCAATTTCTAGTTTTTATAGTTGATCTCAACAGCCTTTGATATGTTTTATTTGTTTGTGTAGGTACCTGTAGCACTTGCTAAGCTAAGATGCCACCACCAACATTTATGTACCGTCAGCAAATGTGATGTCTTCCTTGTATGTGGAGGTACCAACAGCAGCCTATTGGTCTTGCCACTTTGTGCATTGATGTTGCACCTTCCTGGATTACAACCTGTACATTTATGTACATTGCACATCTGGAATGATTCCAAACTGCTGGCTATTTGCCTGCCTTCTGGCAAGCTGAAATTCATTTTGCTCCTCTAGTCTAATCGCAGAGAAAGTGGTGAAGCATCTTTGCCATGAACCTCTCTCTTTCTCTTTTGATCTTTTCCACTGTTAAATATAACATAGTTGATTCAATTACATTGGTGTTGCTCAGATGCTGAATGTAATCATCCATGCTCTGCCTCTTTAGTTCTACAGAGCTCCAAGACACAGAGTTCTTTCAACTGAATTAAGATCTTTCTCACAGTTAGTGAGTAGCATATACAGGGGTTTATTCCATTCATTCATCTTCTTCAGTAGTTCATTTATCACTCGGAGGTAATCTACTGTGGAGAATTCTGATCAAAAGGATGCGTGATTTCTTGGTTGGTTAAAAAAAAATCTTGTCTTGCAAAAAGTATTGACTCAGTACCTTGGCTAAACTTTGCGGAATACAGACCAAAGATTAGTAGAATTGTAGGTTTCCTTGTCCTATTTGTATGTAAATATAAGAGTATAAAACCACTTGTCTAGAATCCACTTTTTCTCCCAGTGCATGCTATGAATATGGCTTTTATTCTAGCTAAGCAAAAAGGAGTTGGTAGAGAGTTTCATCCTGTTTCACCTGTCCTTTTTAATGTAATCTTTTCCATTGCTTGCTCCCCTACTCTACTTTGTACTGTTCATTAAAAAAAAAAGTCTCTCTTTGTTCTTCATGACATAGTACAAATTGGTTCATTTTAAGTTCTTCAGTAGAGTTTTTCTAGACTTTATCTTGTCCTGCTGCTTTTGCTAGTCTGAAGATCTCTGTAGGATATCAGTTCTGTCTATGGTTGTTGTTCTGTCATAGTTCTTGGTAGAAAACAGTTCAGTGTTTTATCACCTATCAGACTTTGTTTCTGGATATTTTTATATCTTTTATATCCTCCAAAGACTACTCTGGATTACAAAAACTTTGGATTTTCCAATATCTTATGATTCTTGCCTAATTTATTCAATGTTCTTAAATTATTTCTTCTTGATGCTCTGTGCAGCAGCAACAACCAATTTCTCTCTGAAAAATTCAAAACATATAAAGCTCACATAAGCAGGTCAGGAAAGAACAAGAGATTGTTACAGATGGAAAGCCCCTAGATTTGACCTATTTCTTTCTTATATCTGGTTGCAAAAGCCATACACTGGAATTCTGAATATGTCTCTTTAAAATATGTGTCACTAACTACTACCTTTTAAAATTTTTCTTGTCCACTTGTAATCCTAGTGAAAGGTGCTGGACTGGCTGCCCTGAAAACAGAAGTCATATATTTAGGGCACTGCTGCAATAGAGAATTTACACTGGTGTAGCTGCACCAATGCAGCCGCACTGTTCTAAATTCTCTAATGTAGCTTCTTTGAGCCAAGGAGAGAGAGCTCTCTCGTCAGTTTCACTACTCCAGTCCCTGCAGGTGGCAGTAGCTATGACGGCGGGACATAGCACTGTCCACACCCGCACGGTTAGTATAACTTACATCCTTCAGGGGAGTGACTTATTCACCTCCCTGAATCACATAAATTATGCTGACATAGTCTGTAGAGTAGACTTCGGCTGTGCCTAGACTACAGAGTATTTTAGAAAAAACTTCACCTGCGTCCAGACTGCCTTCACATTCTTTTGAAATTAAATTGAAAGAATGCGGCGGTTTTTTCAACAGTGGTAAACCTCATTTTACGAGGAAGAATGCCTTTTTTTGAAAGAGCTCTTTCCAAAAAAAAAAGGCATTCTTGAACACAAACAGGCCTTTTTCGAAAGAGAACATCCAGATTGCCTAGCTGCTCTCTTTCAAAAAAGCGGATCACTTTTTCAAAATTCTTGTGGATGTCTAGACGATCTCTTTCGAAAGAGGCTTGTAGTCTAGACATACCCATAGTGTTAGCCACAGAAGAGACAAAGCAGCAGTCACACTACAAGTCCTACCAATGCGTCTCAAACCCAGACTTGTAGGGACCATCTTTCAGGGTCTATGGGTATTCAGACTGCATGCCCATTCAACTGTTGTCCTCTCTGTTGAGACTGGCAGTACAGATGCCGCAGAGTTGGGGACTGTTTAGCACATAGATTTACAGAAGATCAATTTTGGTGACAGTATTTATGACTCAGACATCTGTTCGCTGGGAAAGGAACTGAGGTGACTACAGTCTGCCGGATAGCCATCAGATGACAATGTCTTTCAGTAACTAAATGGCCCGGCTGATTCTTCACAGTGGCCTAGATATGAAAAACCATTTCCAAACCACCTATCCATGGCAGAAGCTTTGCACTTTTGACCAAACAAGTAATTTTTAACGAAAACTCAAAAATGTCCATTAAAATATTTGCTGATCAGCTTTACCTGTGAGCCATGCAGTTTCTCCATTATACATTCACCACATTCAGTACAATAAAAATAAATCCTTATCCCATACTTTGCTGAACCACCACTATAAACAAAAAATTAATGGTTTCTTCCCATTCTCATCAAACATAATATTTCCTTATTTTTATTAAATATATTATGGCACATTTATAAGCAAGCTATCTTCTCTTATCACAAACAATTAAATACATTGTGTGCTTCCATTACCCCCATCACCAAAGTGTCTGAGCAAACAATAATATTACAGTGCCCTATTAGATAATGCAGTGTTATTACCCCCATTTTATAGATTGGAGGCACAAAGGGTTTAAGTGACTTGCCTTGGATCACAGGAGGTCTGAAGAAAAGCTGGGAACTGAATTTAAATCTGTTTTGACCCTCTCCGGTGACTTTATTACAGGACTGCCTGGCTTCTCTCTATACTGTACTTGCATTCTGATTGTGTTTGTTTCACACTGGGTTCAGCCCTATCATGGTTAGCACCCTGACTTCTATGAAGCAAGGCACTTAAGCATGTGTTTAATTTTAAGTGCTTTGCTAAACTAGAGCCAAAATACTCAATGCATTACAGTACATTTAAGAAGAGACTATCACACAGTTCTACTACATAGCATTTTACTCCACACAAATAGTCCTATTGGTTTCAGTCAGACTATTCAAGAAGTAAGGTACTATTCAGTGTGAGTATGGGTATCAGAATTTGGTCCTCATTCATCGGAATATGTATTAATCCATGGTGGGGCTCCCTGTCTTTAATACAAATTAAAGGGGTTAGTTGTTTTGTCTTTTACCATTTTTAAGAATGATTTATTTTGGTGGAAAAATCAGAAAAAAAACCACCCCAAAATGAGTTTCGGTGATTATTTTAAAACCCCATACTATAATAGGAACACTAGACTCTTATAGTGGTTTAAATCTAGAAATGAAAAAAGTCTATGACAGAGGCCTAATAACTTGCCATGTTCCCTGGACTTGCTGTTATTACACAATAACTGCAAGGCCTGTCCTGTCTTATTTCTTAAATAAAAGCACTGACACTAATGTCCTAACCTTTTTAACCTAAAGGACATTTTCTTTGTTTCATTGTAGTGCTCTAAACTGTATGTAATTACCCCAGCTCACTTTGAAAGACTCGCCAGGGGATGAATAGGAACAATTAGCATAACAACAGGAACATTAACCCATAGAAAAACAAAAGGGTGGGATTGCAAGCACCTGTTTGTAGTTCATATAAGATAAGCTTATTGCATGCTTTGTTTAAGCAATGAAACAGCAGTAGCAGGAGGATGCTGATACTTTACACGGGGCTCTGCTGTGATACATCAAAACAAAGCATCTGTACATAATTAAATAAAACACTGCCAGGAAAACAGCCACTCAAGAGCCACCAAACTTCTTCCCAGCATTAGAATCCAAATGCACCACAACCTAGCGAATTACACAGATGGGCACCCAGGAGAAAGCCTTAATGACTCGATTTTTTTTGAGTGTTTATTCAAGAGGGCTTCTTCTGTTGAAAGAGACATTGTATGAATGGAATTAGTTTTAATAATTATTTTAAATGCCATTGGCAATAGTTATGTGGATTCTTTCTAACCACATAAGCCACAACATCAGGGGCTCATACAACTGCACATCCTCCAATGTGATATATGCCCTCAAGTTGCCTTTAAGAGCAGGTTAGATAGACATCTATCAGGGATGGTCTCAGTACTGGATCCTGCCGTGAGGACAGGGGACTGGACTCGATGACCTGTCAAGGTCCCTTCCAGTTCTAGTGTTCTATGATTCTAAGTTCCAGCAATAACCCTCTGCCATGTATATTGGCCAAACCAGACAGTCTCTACGACAAAGGATAAATGGACACAAATCAGACATCAGAAATGGTAACACATAAACCCGTAGGGGAACATATTAACATGCCTGGTCACTCAATCATAGATATAAAGTAGCCATTCTTTTCTACAAAGGAATTTCACCAGCCAATTACAGAGAGAGAGTTCAGAATTGACATTCACCTGCTAATTTGACACTATTCCTTGGGCTTGTACAAAGGCATTAACTGGATATTGCATTATAAAGCCAGTTTCCCCTGCCTTCAGCAACTGTATGTTTACATCAAAAGCTAAGTATGGGATACTTCCAGTCCATTTAGCCTCATTAGCACCGGTCCTGTTATAAATAATTTGATTTCTGTTATTTCCACTCCAGCTCATCATCTTTACCCACAAAAACTCATGTTACTATATACTTTTGTTTGTCTCTAAGGTGCCCCATAGGACTATTCACTCGATTCTTTGAACATGCTCCCTGCAGTCCTGGCTACCAAAAATCTTCAGTAGTGGGCCATAAGTACAGCCAGTTGAAAATTCTCCATCAACATTTTTTTCCATAAAAAAAATACCATTTTTGTCAGTCAACATGTTTTTTTTCAAAGTGTGTGGTTTTTGATGAAAAACATATTTTGATGAAAAACTAAACATTTAGCAAAACGTTGACTTTGACAACATTTTATTCTGAAAAGCAAAAAATAATTTCAGTAATCTGAAAACATCTTTTTGGATGGAAAGTTTCAATTTTTTATTTTGAAATGACTGTTTCCCTCTCCCCTCCCTCCAAAAAAGTGCTTTCTAAAAGCTTTTAAAGGTTGAAATTGGGGGGAAATGTTTTGATTTGAAATGTTTTGATAAAAATCAACTGTGAGAAGGATTGTTCCCCAATGTTCTGATCATGCCACTTATGCCTGCCTTCTGGGGCTCCCTGCTAACCTGTCCTGCTGGGCAAGATCCTCTGATCTCCTCCAGACAAGGAACAGAGTTGGGGTTATGGCCCCCTGAGAAGCAATGCAGACACTGAACCACTTCAGCTTTGGGAAGATGCAGTTCTAGGGCACAGCACCTAGGAAACCAAATACATTTGTCTTTCTCTGTGTAAACATTTTACACAGTGAAAGCTCATCGGGTAAGCTCCCTTTACCAATGAAAGAGGGATATGCATAGTCGTTGCTCCCTCCCGGTGACAATTATTTACATTAGGCCTGATAATAAACAAATGTGTTTTTATTATGTCAAAATAATAGGATTTAAGTGGTTACACATGAAAACAGACAGATCTAAGTAAGTTACTAAATTAGAATGAAAAGACGACACATAGCTAGATCTAATTCACTAAAAACATATTGCATACAAATTCTTACCCTAAAGAGCTGTTCTTATTTCAGGCATAATCTTCAAGTCAGAGACAAACTCTTTTATTCTGACTTGGATCTCCAACCCTCTTTAAAGTTCTTTTTTTCCTCTCTCAGTGTGCCAGGCAGTTTCAGAAGTCAGCTGAAGACAAAAAACTAATTGCTTCCCATTGCTTAAGTAGACTCTCCCCCAGGGCGAGAATCTATTGTTTGGCATCCCCCCCCTTCTCATGGAAAAACACGGGATTCAAAATGGATTTCAGAACCAGGTGGTATGGTCACATGTCTTTCAAGCACCAATCACCTTTGGATTTGCACAACAAACAAGTCTGTTTGCAAGTCATTAAGTTGCTCACCACGTCATTAGGCTTCCAGGGCACCAGTAATGGCTCTTATGAGCACATTTCAAATTATAAGCAGATTTAGACTTCATATGTTTAATTTCACAAATAAGAATGATACATGCACAAAAGTAGGATACACAGGTTCAGCAGTTGGTAACATTAAAATCGATAGATAACATGAGGTACTTGTAAAGTATCTTCAAGTTATGCATATTTTATATTCATAAGCCAATTTTCATAAAGCATGGAATGGGGCGGCACCGTCACATCAATCCAAAGTGAAATTTGGTGAAGGGGAGGGAATTTTGTTTCATGGCATGTTTTGACATTTTTGGTTTTGTTCCATTTCAGAATAGGAGAAACTTTCAAAATCATAGGAAAAAAACTTTCAAAACTTTCTCACAAAATAGACAATACAGTTCCCACCCAACTCTAAGTAGGAGAAACAAAAATACATGGTGGGTGAGTTAATATCTTTTATTAAGCCAATGTCTGTTGTTGGGAGAAACAAGCTTTCAAGCTTACACAGAGATCTTCTTCAGCACTAGCCAAACTCTTTTAGCTTTAAATCACCTTGGAGAATTATTCCTTCTTCCTCTCCCTGAGCTATATTTCTAGACCTCTATGCTAGGAGATTCCTTTCCAGGGATCATCATCTTGTAGTAGTGGAGAAGCTTGTGTGTTCCAATGACCCCCGAGAGCAACACTGCTTGGAGTCATGTATTCCCTTAGGGTCACCCATGGCAGAACGGTCAAGGGCAAGGTTCCGGACAAACTGTGACCCAAGAAATCCTCAGTGGCAGAGCAGACGGAGGATAACTGCACAGTGGATGAAGGCTGCAGCCGATAGAGGGTTGCCAATTGGCGTGGTGTCTAGGCCATTGGTTTCAAGCCCTCTATCTGTCAAACGCAGTGTGGTGACTGTTGTGCACCAGTCTCCCCACTTTAAAAGAAGTCCCCCACAGGCATCTTCCAGTTTTTAGGAAACCAACACCTGCACAAGTCAAAAGTCTGGTGGTGACTGGCGAGTGGCGATGGGAACAGGACACTGAGATCCGGAAGTTCTTAGTCACAGACCGACACACAGGCGGTGGGTGTGTGATTCAGTTGTCTTGCTCGAGGACTGAGGTGGGTCCAGCATCTCGGCGGCTGCACCCATGACTGAGCAGTCCTCTTTAGACCCACTCGGCTCACCCCACTTGGGGGGGTGGGGAGGAAGCTAGAAAAAGTGCCCTAAAAACAGTCTTGCCTCTTTTCCTCCTGGCTGGATAGCTGCATCCAGCAGGATCACCACCCCAGCAGTAATTTTCCATCAGAGTTTCCTGAAGAAATTGAGGAACATTGGAGTCAGCTGAAAGCAGCAATCATCAATACCTGTGAGGAAATAATTGGCTACCACATCAGACAGCATCAGGACTGGTTTGATGAGAATGATGTTGAACTCGAGCAGCTCATCAATGAGAAGAGAATGACACTTCGTGCTTGGCAGAATGATACAAATTGCCATATGTAGTGGGGCGGAGTGGCTGCCCACTGACCCCGAGGGGGAGGAGCTCCTCCCAGAGCCTTGGTGGGCAGCACCTGGCCCTAGCGACTCACCTGACTAGAACCCAGGAGGCGGGGCCAGGGATATAAAAGGCCTGCCAGAGAGGCCAGTTAGGCCCCAGTGACCGAAGGAGCCAGAAGCCTCCCCTGCATACCCAAATGAGGAGCTGGACCCAGGTGAAGCTGAAGACTGGCCTGGGCCACTGGGCCCACAACTGGATGACTTCCTGGAAGGACTGCTCACCTGGCCAGAGGTTCCAGAGCGACGGAGCCCAGAGGATCTGCATGGGACCCAGGTACAGCCCGCGGGGGAGTGTGGAAAGAGTCCAGGAGTAGCCGACCACCATTTGCCTGGTCCAGAACAAGATCAGTGTGTTGCGGTATGGATCCCTGCTGACCCAGCAGCAGACTGCTCTGCTGCTGCTAGGGCCCTGGACTGGGACACAGCGAAGTGGGTGGGCCTGCGTTCCCCCCTACCAGCCCACTCTTGGGTGGCAGTCTCCCCCCTCAGCTGTTCCTGAACAGCAGCCTGAACCTGCTGGACCCCTGGCTGAGCAAGGTTGCCTGACTGGATTTGTAGAGACTGGGACATGAGAATTCTTTATTTGCCTGATGCCCCGCTCTGAACCAGGGCCTGGGCTCTGAACTGTTTATTTGCCTGTCACCCTGCCCTGAAGCAAGGATTGGGCTCTGAACTGGTTTTTTTGCCTGCTGCCCACTGACTCCGAGGGGGAGGAGCCCCTCCCTGAGCCCTACTGGGCTACACCATACAAAAAGAGAAGCCCATGCTAAGGCAAAAGTGGAAGTCCAACGTAAAACCAGAGAACTCAAGAACAAATGGTGGGACTGAGAAAGTGCAAGAACTCCAACATTTTGTGGATACCCATAATACAGGTGGTTTCTTTAGTGCTATTAAGGCTATTTATGGGCCAGTTTGTCATGGCATGAACCCCCTTCGCTCAAAAGATGGAACCACACTTTTGAAGGAGAAAGAAGGAATTAATTTTCACTGGAAAAAACATTTTGAAGATCTTTTTAATCGTAATCCTATGATTGCAAATGAAGTTCTTGAGCAAATCCCTCAATGATCTTCTAGGGATGAGCTCAGAGACCCTCCCAGTTTGTATGAGGTATACAATGCCATCAAGCAGATGAAGAACAACAAGGTAGCAGGTCCCAATAGGATCCCCACTGAAATCTTTAAAGATGGTGGACCAGAGTTAATTTGGCAGCTTAGCCTGCTTATCCTTAAAATCTGGGTAAAGGAGGAGATATCCAGTGAAATGAGGGATGCCTTGATTGTTACCCGCTTTAAGAAAGGGGATAAAGCGGACTGTGGAAACTATCATGGTATCTCTCTCCTTGCTGTTGCAGGCAAAGTTCTGGCACAGGTCCTCGCAACCTGTCTTCTGCCCCGTCAGAAGAAATTTTACCAGAGTCACAGAGTGGCTTCCGACCATGTTGCAGAACTGTGGGTATGATCTTCATTGCACGGCAGTTGCAAGAGAAGTGTCAGGAGCAAAACCGACCACTGTACATGGCTTTTATTGATCTAACTAAAGCCTTTGACTCAGGGAATCATCATACCCTTTGGACTGTACTTTTGAAGATTGGATGTCCTGATAAATACATCAATGTACTAAAGTTGCTTCATGACAACATGAAAGCGACTGTTCTGAGCAGCACTGGCTCCCAGAGTGAACCTTTCAAAGTACAAACAGGAGTCAAACAGGGCTGTATCATTGCCATAACCATGTTCACGGTCTTTATTGATGTCATTTTCGACCTAATTGCTGGGTAGCTCTCAGCTGACATTGAAATCATCTAGCGAATGGATGGAAAGCTGTTTGGGCTTGGCCAGCTGAAAGCTAAGAGTAAGATTTCCACCACATCTATTATGGAACTTCTGTGTGCTGATGACAATGCAGTTTTTGCTCACTCTGAGAAAGAGCTTCAGGTTCTCTTGAATGTGTTACTGACGCTTATGCATGTCTTGGTCTCACTCTCAATATCAAGAAAACCAAAGTGCTCCATCAGCCCTCTCCAAATGAGGTACCATGCACCCCATCTATTAAAATCAACCCAGAGGCACTGGAGAATATCAATAATTTTCTTTACCTTGGAAGTTATCTTTCATCCAGGGCAGATATTGATGTAGAAATCCAACATCATCTGAGCTGTGCCAGTGCAGCCTTTGCTTGTTTGTGGCACAGGGTTTTTGAAGATCGTGACATTCGAACAGATACCTAACTTGTCTATCAAACTGTCATTCTCCCAACACGATTATATGTTTCTGAAACCTGGACAACCTACAGACATCACTCGAAAGTCCTTGAGAGGTATCACCAATGCTGTCTCCGCAAGATCTTGAAGATCAAATGGGAAGACAGGAGCACTAACATCAGTGTTCTGGAAGAGGCAAAGACTACCCATATTGAGACAATGATCATCCATTAGCAACTTCTCTGGACTGGTCACATTGTTCGGATGCCAGACCATCACCTCCCAAAACAAGTCCTGTTTCCTCAGCTGAAAGAAGGATACCATAATGTGGGAGGACAATGGAAGCATTATAAGGACTTCCTAAAGGATAACGTAGAAAAGTGTAACATTGATGTTGACACTTAGGTGATACTCACCCAGGATCACTCAAAATGTAGACAAGTCCTACGCAATGGCTCCCTGCATTTTTAATTTGCCCGCCGACATGGTGCAAAGGAGAAGAGGTGTAGGAGGAAGGGAGACTGGCTTCTACTCATGGTCAACAGCCTCCTGCTGTACCTGGAAACATCTGTCCTCACTGTAATAGAACTTGTGGTTCAAGAATCACCCTTATCAGCCACCTGAGGGTCCACAGCTCCTATGGAAGATGATCATACTCAGCAACGAGTGATCGCCCATCATCATCCTCATGCTAAGTGATTCTCCCAACTTTGGATAAGGATCCAGCAGCTTCTGGCAACTTTTACCACAGTGTCAATTAAATCTTTAAAAACAAAGAAAACCCTATAAAATGTGGGAGGGAAAGAAAGAAATTCTGGAACTAACATGTCTGCCACCATGACATTGTTTTCTGTTTGTGTGTTCTACTTCTTCCCACGCCTTGAGTCTGTGCTGTCATTAGATAAGCAGCTCTTTGGGTGCAGGGACTCTTCTTTTGTTGTGTTTGTACAGCACCTAGCACAATGGCATCCTGGTCCATGACTCCTCTGCCCTACACTAATAATAAACACAGTGGTACAAATGGCTGGAATCAGTGGTGTAGCTCAGCCTTTGGATAGCACTAGCCTCCAATCTAAACCACTTACAAAATAGAGTCCAAACACAAAATCGGCTTCACTGGATAGTGGAGATTTAGAAACATCAGAGAGCCAGCACCCAGCAAAGACCAAACCTCACAGCAATGCACCTATTGAAATCACCGATGGCAGATGGAAAAGAGGGAATTGATGGTTAGCAGGGTCTGTTATGGAGTCAGAGGAATCTTAACTACGCAGTATTGAACTGTACCATTGGCTAAGAGTAATGCAGAGACAAGTATATTTTATAATGTTAAGGAATTTTAAAATGGAAAAATTAAAAAACTGAACCCAAAATGTCCTAGAATGGAAAGGCAGGGAACAATTCCATTCTACAGTCTAGACTGAGGGCCTCATAGTGACACTGTAACTATCTAGGGCCAGATTCTGAATTTAGTAACACCATTGTAAATCCAGAGTAACCCTACTGTCACCAATGGTGTTACTGTCAATTTAACCGTAGGCCCCCTGAGACTGGAATCTGGCCCCTACTATATGTTTTACATTCTTTCTAAGTGCAAAACTCAGTGGCAAGTGCCCATGCAGAACGAGTGCCAAATATGCACCAGAGCTCTGCACTGCAGTTAATAGATCTGCAGTGTTGACCAGAGAGAAGTTTGCCCCCAGAAAGAAAAGAGAAAATAAAAATTAATCAATCACTATAAAACCTGGTAAAAAGAAAAACATAAAAATGAAATTGCAGCCTATAAAAAACATCACAGCATTAAAACTAACCAGAAGAAATCAGAAAAATATTATTCTTCATGAGAAGAGAAACTGAAGTATTTATTGCAGATTCAGGAGTTAGGAACAGAAATCAAAAGTTGCATTATCAGAAAAAGCAAATAATGCCTCTTTAAATCATTACTTAAATTTTGCAAAAAGAAGACCATATATCCTTCTGCTGATGTGTTGCTAGGGAAGAAGCTGTCCTCCAATTTTAGTGAGACATTTCTCTATAATCTGAATATATATTTAGATTAAAGTCCATTAGTGCTCTGCACACCTGAAATCATGGTGTATCCAGATGATGAAATTTTTCATGTTAGCTCTGTATTTTCACCCCTGCTTTTTTAATCTTTGTTGAAATGAACAGTAATGTCCAAAAAAGCAACTTTCAGACAACAATTCATGATAAAAAGAAAAAGAATGAGAAGTCTCACATATAGCATTTAAAAAGATAACTGAGTAAGCCATCAGGGACAGAGGAGCAATGTGATTGTGCCATCTGGTGATGTCCACATAAGAAACCTCTGCAAAGCCCGTGATAATTACACACAGTGGAAAGACTCGGACCTCTATTTATCATTCTCACAGACGATCCCATTTCAAAAGGGCTTTTCCCCTCCTGCCCAAGCTGTTTGCAAAGATGGCCCAAATCACAAGCCTGCTCCAGATACCAGTGAAGTGTGGAAGGGTGGCAATTATTCATATCCTAAACAAGGATCAGGATACAGATTTTGCAACTAATTCCTGTCTTTGAACGTATTAAATCAAAGCCTCAGACCCAAGCACCTCCAGATGTTAGTATTCCAGGCAATGCATAGCCCAGATCCCAGGGTGGGGTGAAGCTGATGTGGGCACCTCAAACTAGGCATGCAAAGATGAGTTAAAACTCACCTTTGCACTCCCACCACTCAGTGCTGATGAGTGAGACGAGCTGGCTGAAATGGCTCCGAGGGGTTGGATCAGCTCAGAGCAGGGGAGCCATGGCCTTGGCCATGTCCCTTTCTAGTGCAGGCAGCACAAAATAGCCCAGCCACATGTAGGACCCCACATCTGAATGTGTGTATGGAACTCTACTATAGTGTCTGGGTGCCATCGTGGGACATTTTGGGGATTACCAGACCAATAAGGGTTCTGTCATCTCCTGGTTTATAACTTTGGGTGCCCTAATGCCATGTTGCCACCACCCAGAGCCTTGACACCACTAACCAGCCTACAATCATAGAGAGCTCACCCCGGCTTTCACCAGCCTCACTGCTCCTGGCATCTCCACTGCCTTTCCAGGTCCAAGTCTCCCCAAATCTGTCTACCCTGAATTCTTAACACTTGCACTTTCCCCCTCTTGTTCATTACCCACAAAGCAGTGAAACCTGCCCCTTTCCCCCCCAGTTATTAGTTCACTTGGCACATGCATTCCACATGGTTTCTACAACAGAGACCTGCTTGGGGGGTGTGGGAATAAACAAAATGCTTAATAGCAGAAATCACAGATTGAAAGATGAAATAATAAAAGAAAATAAGCACAGATTACACAGACAGAACTTCAGACTACACCCTCGGGACCTGACCGGTGCTGAACCAGAGAATTTGCCAGACCACAGGAGGTCAATGTTGTCTAGCAGCATTACCAACACTTCCACTGCTTGCTGGGCACTTAGAAGACATTTAGGGGTAAATTAGAGCTAAACAATAGCACAGAACACTGAGAGCCAGGACTGGTGGCTGTAAACAAACTTTATGGGACCATGGGAAACTTGACCACACCCATGATAAGTGCTCAGTGAGCAGTGGAAGTGCTGGTAATGCTGCTAGACAATATTGACCTCCCATGGTTTGGCAAATTCTCTGATTTGCCACCAGTCAGGTCCCAAGGGTGCCGGATTAGAGAGATTCAACCTGTATACATTTCCTAAATGGCCAGACAGCAGACAGCCCCAAAGACACCTATCATATAGTAGCTTGCCATTCAGGTTGGCTGAAATGATCTGCTAGCATTATAATTTAAGTTTGCCATCATTCTGAGAATTGCATAGAATAGGATCCTCTGTTGAATGAAAAGACTGCTTCCATGCTAAGCCTGAAAAACTGTTTCAACTGCTGAATCAAATTACAGTCTAGTAATTCCTCATGATTTACAGTATCAGTTTAATACTGAAACATTATTTGATCAAATTTCAGGATGTTAACTTCCATCTTCTATAGCACCTTATCTGCATCTGACTATGTCACGGTGAATAACAATTCACTAAAGAACCTGTATCAACCTGAAGTCATTTGGAAAAAGAAGAATTATGCAAATGGTGTCTTTTTATTTGGCTGCACGGTGAGAGATCTTTCAAAGAAAAGAATAAGATGTAATTTCAGCACACTTAGAAATGGTGGTTGTAGAGGAAAAGGAAATCTTTGAAGAAGCAATTTGCAGGCGAGGGTTTTGCGCTAGGATGGCTAACATGATGATTATTTACTAGTGAGCCTGTGAAGGAGAAAGACACATGCCAGCTTTTATCAACAAATGGCTTCTGCACACAAAGCAGATATCGTGCTGCCTATTTTCACTTTTATTGCTGCTGTAGGTAGTAAGGTTGAACTCTTCATTTAAATTGCAGAATTGGGAAAGACCATTTAAGGTGGCAGGTCCCACACATGGTAAGGGGGGATCTATCCAAAGAGGGGTTTTTTCATGGTCCCACAGATGACTGTTTATTGCCAGCAAAGGCCACTGACAGCACCTGACTTAGGGCCAGATTGAAGCCCAATGATTCATGCATTCTGCAGAAAAGGTGGGGCTCAGCTGCCTCCACAGCATTTTTCCCTACGACAGGCAAGATGGGAGCGTACACACACATGGCCTCTTCCAGGGACTCTCAGGGGCTTTTACCCCTGGGGGAGACCTTTGTAGCATAGCTACCATGAAGCCACCCTGCTGGGGATCCAAAGGGTTCTGCCAGGGTTCCAAGGCAGGACAGAGGCACTGGGTCTCTGCATGTATGGTTGTGACATTCTGCAGATCCATGTGGATCCATGGTTCTGGAGGCTTAAAAATGCGGTGGGCAAACCTCAGCCTTTCCAATGACAGCGAAGGGAAATCTCCAAGGAGTCTCCAGAGCCCCCTCGTATGCGGGTCAGCTGGTCCTAAGACAGGATCTGGGATGAGCTGATCAAAAACGTTAACTATATATTGTTGAAAAATTGCTGGAGGTGTTAAAAATTCATTTCCTCTACAGGGTTCTCTGTTATGTAGTGGAAAACTAAAGAGTTTGTCTGAAATGAACATTTTCCAGGAATGTTTCTATGCTGCTGGAAGAATTAATTTTCAGAAGGGTGGAGTTTTAAACACAAGGTTTTTTAACCATCTCTATTGTTGATCAAAACTGTTGACTTTCAAGATAGCTTCCCCACTGGCCCGCTGTGCACTTATACAGCACTTCTTACAGAGGTTGGTGGTCTCATCCTCACGAAAGCCCTGTGAGTTATGTCAGTAAATATCAGCACCATTATACAGATAGGGAAATAAGGGGAGAAAGGTTAAGTGACACACTCAAGGCCACAAAAATCATCAGAGTCAGAGATAGGACAGGCTCTCAGGAGGGTGTGATCTTAAGTCCTATGTTCAGGATACAGCTTGAGAAACATGTCACAACCTATCTATAGAGTATTTTTTACTTCCATCAGCACAGAGCATGGTCTTGCAATTTGAGTTGCGATCACATGACTGAAAAATTGTTCACCCCAGCTTCTGTGAGGGAAACCTGCTTTTTGGGGAGGAGCAAGTACTGAGTAACAGCCAATCTACGGTTAAAAAACACAGCAGGAGGTGGAAGGGAACATCCGAAGATGAAGAAAACTGGCCACCATGAAGACTAAGAGTAGAGATAAAGTTTGTCACTAAAACTTGATTGTAATATTCAACCCCTGTACAGAGGGCCCTGGCAAAGTCTATGTGCCTCTTACCCCCCTATTTAGAGCTTATCTGTAACAGGAATAGGGGGTTGTACCAATGTGTACTCAGTAGAGATTCATTGCATCGATGCAATAGGGGTCTTGCACTGGTGCAACTAGATTCACACTGCATTGGTGCAGGCCACACCTTACCTCTGTGCAACACAACTTCACTTAAAGACTGTGCCAGAATAGTGCCAGCAGCACAAATAGCCTCAAGACCAAAGTGGGGTTTCAGTGATAGATAGGTCTCATGTAGAACCCTCACAGAAGGATGAATTTTTAAGTATTAGGTAACTTCACTGGGTCAAGGACTGTCTCTTTGTTCTGTGTTTGTAGAGCACCTAAGACAATGAGATTCTAGTCCAGGGTGGCCAACCCATTAAACAAAGAGAGCCGAAATAGCGGCGGAAAAAAAGCGAAGAGCCGCACCAAAATTGTTGAGCAAAAAAAAAAAAAAAAAAGGAAGAGCTCCCCACCAGCCAGAAGGCTGTTTGTAGGGGTGCATGGGTCATCTTTATGAGCTGCCAGGGAGGCTTCACAAGCTGCACTTTCAGGGGTGAAGAGCCACATGCAGCTTGCGAGCCGTGGGTTGGCCACCCTTGTTCTAGTCCATAGAGTCCATAGAATCATATAGATGTTGGGCTGAAAGGCTCTTTGAGAAGTCATCTAGCCTATCTCCAAGCAGCGCCAAGTATACCTAGGTTATCCCTGGCAGGTCTGTGTCTAACCTTTTCATACAAACCTTCAATGAGGAACCCAAAACTTCCCTATTCCAGATCCTAACTATCCTTGTAGCTAAAATATTGTTCCTAATATCTAAACGGAATCTCCTGTGCTTCAGAGTAAGTCAATTACTTTTTGTCCAACCTTCAATGGGCATAGAGAACATATGACCATTGTCCTCCTTCTAACAGCCCTTAGCATATTTGAAGATTTACCAGCTTCCCTCCACTCCAGACTTCTTTTCTCAAAACTAAACATGCCCCAGTTTTCAACTTTTCCTCACAGGTCAAGTTTTCTAAAGCTTTAATCATTTTTGTTCTTGTCCAGAGCTGTTTTAGAGTGTGTCTACACAGCACCCCAAACTCAAAATAAGATGCGTAATTTGCACTTTGCAGATTGCGTGTCTTATTTCAAATCTATTTCGATATAGATTAATTTGAAATTTGACACCTCTATACAGTGCCAAATTTTGAAATAACATGCTATTTCAAGCCATCCCTTATCCTTCATACAACAAGGTTTACCCAGATGGCGAAATAGCGCACCCGTTATTTCGAAAAATATTTCGAAATACCGGGCGCCTTGCGTAGATGTGGGGTAGCCCAAAATAGCCGTGCAGTGTAGACATACCTTTAAAGCGCGGTGCCCAGAACTGCATGCAGCACTTCTAATATACTAATTATATCCTGCATATTAATATACTAATTATATCCTGCATATTATGTATGACACGCCTGATAAATACATCTCAAATGATGTTAGCCTTTTTGCAACCAAATTGTTGGCTCATATTCAGTTTGTGAGTGTCATAGTTTGAGCATTCATAGACCAGCAGAAGGTGCCGTGCCAATCTGGGAATTAGCTCTTCCAGCTGTGGAGAGCCTCCTGTTAGCCAGAGTCTTGCCCTCAGTTACCTGTCTTGACCACCACTTCAGGCCCACATCCCATCCAGAACAGGATGTCTCTGGCCTCATGGTATTGCCCCATGGCAGTGCCCCCACACTCTGGGGTCTTCCCCTCCCAAGGAATCCCAATGCCCTAAACCCACCTTGCCTCCGTGACCTATTGCCAGTCATCATCTAGCCCCTGCCTCGGGGAAAACTGCAGTCTGAAATGGCCACTCATCACTGGCAAGGAGCCGTGGACCTTCCGCTTTTTCCGGCCCTGACTGCGCCTCAGCACTCCTAGTTCTTCCCTGGACCCTTGTTGCCTGAGCTTCCCTGGCTAACCCTGCCTTTCTCCAGCACTGTTCTATGCAAGGTACCCTATTAGCAGGCAGCTAGGTCCCTCTCCCTCCAGAGCTGGAGTAAGAGCATGACCTCCCCCTTGCTAGCCAGCTTTTTATACAGCACTGCTAGGCTCTGAATGGCTGCCTCAAGTCCCCTCCCAATTGGGTCCCAGCCTCAGCCCTCCCCCAGCACGGTTTATCCCTTTCCATTCCAGTGCAGGGCAACCACCCTGTCACAGTGATTCAATGTAATCCTGTGGCAAAGTGCTGGCAGTGAGCAAGTAATCCAGCACTCTGATTACTCAGGTATCAGTCAGCTCAGCTGGAGAAGGCGAATTAGGAGAGGTACAGGAAAGGAGGCTGTAGTCCACCAGCTGAGGCAGAGGTCGGCAAAAGGGTCTCCGCGGGCTGGATCCAGTCCGCCAAGCAAGTTGATCCAGCCCGCAGAGGCCCTGCCACTCCCTCTGCCCCCACGCCAATCATGGCCAGGGGGAAACACGCAAAGTCTCCTTCTGCCCTGCCCCCACCCTGCAAGGAGTGCACAGAGCTTAGAAGCGCCGCATGATCCTGGCAGGTCAGGAGGAGGCTTCGTGCACTCCCCGTGTCCCCAGGTCCTGATTGGCCTGGGAGTAGGAGGGAGAGCATGTAAAGTCTCCTCCCGCCCCTGCCAGGAGTGTGTGGTGCTTCTAAGCCCCTGGCTTCCTGGCCCCGCCCCTTCCGGGGTGGCCTGGGGCCACTTCAAAAATTTCTGAAGTGGCCCCCAGTCAAAAATTATTGCCCACTCCTCAGCTGAGGGGCATAAGTTCTTTACTGAATTTCATCTTGTTAATTTCTGACCAATTTTCCAATTAGTCAAGGTTGTTTTAAATTCTAATATTGTCCTGCATGGTGCTAGCAAGCCCTCCTACTTTGGTGTCCTCTCCAAACTTTACAAGGATACTTTCCACTCGATTTTCTGAGACATCACTAGAGCTACTGAGCAGCACCACAATACAAATAAATATTAGAATGAGAGGAGAAGGACTAGGGAGCTAAAGAAATGGAGACTTGGGGTTGAATCTTTTTCTGTCCCAGAAGTAGGAAGAATGTACTCCACATAGCACTGAAAATACATATCCCACTCAGCTCTATCACAAAAATATATTAAGTGCAACTAGATTTTGAATCTGCCTAGAAAATCAAACTATAACTCAGAATCCAAAAAATCACTTTTTCTTCAGTTTTATCTCTGAGAGAAATACTTTCTTCATGCCTGTCCCCTTGATGCACACATTACTGCAGATATGCCATTGTTTAAAGAATGGCTGTGGGGGAAAAAAACTCTCCCATAACTGTATAAGTACAAATTATTTCCTTCCACACTGTTGCAAGACTTGACTCTCTCTCTCTTCATAATCATTTTAGGGGTACACAGTAACCCTGTGTCTTGCAGTCAGCCCAGTGTAAACACTCACCCTACTTCCATGTAATTAATTCAAAGAAATGATACCAGCAGGCCAGATAGACTAAACAATAGTAAGGTTACACAAGGTGCCCTAGCATGGACCATCTCTTCCCAAGGAGAAAGGCATTAGCCATCTTCACGGCACCATCTCCCTGTGCCAAGACATTACAGAACTCGCTCTGCACGGTCAGGGAAGGGATTAATGCTTTCAGACTGGAAGGACAACTGTAGTAATTTCTTAGTGAAAGAATATGACTTGAACATACACAATGTATACAATGCAAGTCATGGATCTGTGCAGGTGCACACCAGCTAAAAGGCACATACAAGGCAAGCACAAATCTGGGAGCTCAATATTGAGAATATATTGCTCTGAGGCTATGTCTAGACTGCAGTCTTCTTTTGGAAGAAGCTTTTCCAGAAGACATCTTCTGAAAAAACTTCTTCCAAAAGAGAGTGTCCACACTGTGAAAGTGCATCAAAAAAGCGATCTGCTTTTTCTACAGATACCATCCACACTGAATGAATGCCATCTTGCATTTCAGCTGTGATTACTATGGGCAGAATGGCCACCAGGGCACTTGTGCTTTTTCCTCTTTCCTCTTCTTGCAAAAGAACTCCCTCTTCCACATCCACAGACGCCTTTTTCCGAAAGAGCTCTTTCTCAAAAAGGCTTCTTCCTTGTAGAAAGAGGATTACCAATGCCGGAAAAACCCCTCCGTTCTTTCAATTTACTTTCGAAAGAACGTGATTGCAAACATTACTCAGGTTTTGTTGGAAAAACAGCCGTTTTTCCGACAAAACTCTGTAGTGTGGACGTACCCTAAGTTAATAACTCTGGTATTTGTTGCAAATTACCATGTAACTCTTAATAACTCAACTGTTCTCTAAAACATATGTGGGCAGATTGTGGCTTCCTCTGTACAACGTGCAAGGAGACAAGGGTACAAGCAGCCTTCCTCTAGGGACCCAGCTCAGAGACCAGCCTCAATGTGCAAGACTACAAGCTTCACCGTGTACACATGCTAACACTCAGGAACCATGCAACCTTTTTAACATCAATCCTACACGCTCTGTTCTTCTTCTGTGTAACCCCCACATGACGCATCACATTTAGATTAGAGTGCATGCTCTTTAGTGTATGTGCTCTTTGCTCCCACTTGCTAACACCTGTGAGCACTATGAAATCATTAATTGTATTATGGTTCCTGAATCTTAGACTAAATCAGTCTGCCACTGAGCCAAGTGCTATATAAACACAAAGAGAGTCCATGGCTGAAGAGCTTACAAACTGAATTTGGGATGGGAAACTGAGGCACAGTGAGGTAAAGTAACATGGCCATAGTCTCATGGCAAATCAGTGGCAAAGCTAAAAATAAAACCCAAGTCTCCTGAGTCCCAGTACAATGCCCTATCTACTAGACACTTGTCTACCATGGAGCCATTTTTATCCCCACTTTAAGGCAAGCACTGAGCTTATGCAGGAAGTCTGAGCAGAAATGGGAGTTAAACCCACATAACCTGACTCCTAATCCAGGGACCATAGTTAAAAGGCCACCCTTTTATTCACTTGTCATAAAAATACAGATGGGCCACAAAGGCACCATGCTAGACTACTACCACCTGAAGGTGGGGCCATGAATCTCTGACGCACACATTGGCCATCAGATCCAATATTTTTGTTTAAAATCTGGAGCGCTTTAAGCTGCTAACTTGGCTTGTGCACCAGCAATTGAACAGGGACATCCAGAACTAAAAACAGGAGTTTCTCCAGCTGAAGCTAAAGAGCCAGGCTGTCTAGCTAGTGATGGACTCGTATCCTCAGCAAATCAGGAGCAGAGGACCTGTACAACACTGAGACAGAGCGCTGGGAGCTAGCAGATGAGCCAGTACCCTGATCACTCTGGTACTAATTAGGTCCTCCAGAAAAGTTTAACTGGGGGGCTGGGGTATAATTAACTAATCAGGCTGCTTGAGAATTCTTTACCCCATCAGCTAAGAACTGATAAAAAGGAACAGGAAGGAAGAGCAGCAGGGTTATCTGAGCCCAAAATTCAGAGGGATCTCAAGGAAGGGAAATCACTTCTCTTCTCTGCTCCTGGGGAGAGAGCTGATGAGACAAAGGACACTGCAAATAGTGCTTCCAAGTGGATTTTTAAAGACATTGGTGGAAGAAACTTAAATAAACAGTGCAGCGGGGATGCCAAAACAAGAGCCTGAGCAGGTTTCTGTGGTGGTTCCAAAGGCAGGAACAGAGCATGCCCCACCATATGTGTGCACACACATGCTCCTAATATAGCAAGTATTCTCCTGGAGAGTTCATTAGGAATTCCGGCTGAGCCATCTCAAACTGCCTCTGCTGCTCCTTCTTCACTCTGGTCACTTTTCGCCCTACCACCACCAATGCCCGCTGCTCTTTACCAGCACAATTTAGTCCATAATGAGAGCCTGCTTTGTTAGACAACTTGTAGCATGGTCTGTCACCAGTCAGGGTTTCAGTGGATTCAGGCTGTTTTGGTTGGAGCTTACCAATAATAATAATCAATACTGTAAAAACAATTTTCAACTGCTAATCCACTCCTAAGAGATTTAAATATCATCATCATTCAGCTTGACTAAGTACATTTCAATATAGTTTTTTTTACAATAGGTTCTCCATCAGCCATAGCTTAATATTTTTTCAACATGTTTGTAAATTTAATATCATACTAATCACTCAGTGAAGAGTAACCTATTGGTAACTTCAGAGTTTCTAAAACTGGTAGGAACAGTTTTAATGAGACTTTTTTTTTCCAAAAAATTCTGTATCATCAAAATTGAAATATTGATTTTGATGATGTTTTTGATAATATCTCTGAGGTTCATAGTGGATTCTCCAGGAACTTCCAGAGAAAGAAAGAAAGAAAGAAAGAAAGAAAGAGATCCAAACTGAAAACCTGACCTTTTTTATCCAAGAATCACATTTTGACAATAATTCCTTTAATCAAAAACTTTTGTAAAGTTTTGTTGTGAATGGAATTGTCATTTTCCAGCCAGTTCTAACACCTGCCCATAGTATTCCAAGTATATGTATTGTAAATATTAATAGATTTTAGTACACTGCATTGGTAGCAAAAAATGAGTTGCAAATCTCCTCAATCACCCTACATATGAGTATAGAAATGGTGAGAAGAAATAGAAAATTATGCTAAGTGATGTTTTGGCAGAATGTTTAAATCACATAATTGCATCTGGTAAATGGACTATACCGTTTACAGAAAAATGTTGATTTACTTTTGTGTCTTCATCAATAGTTTTGATCCTGTATTGATAACACAGTACAAGTTATACTGCTCCTCTATTAGAATGAAATACTGCAGTATTACATAGTTTTCTACATCCTTGAAAAAGTTTCAAGGAAAAGGAATGAAAAGTCAGCTTAGCCAAAGCTCAGTATAAAATATCAGTGAAAGGCTGGTGACACAACATGAGAAATCAAAAGCAAAGATGAAAAGGAAGGAGATGATAGGGAAATGGGATAAATATTCCAAACTATTGGGAATCAAAAAATCTGCAGAATTACCAAATTAAAAGCAAATAAATAAAAAAGGTTAAATTTGGCATTTCAAAAACTGTTACTATTTTAGATCAACATCTTTAAAAATGCCAGCTAAAGTTAGGGTCCTAAAATCTTAAATGTTGCTAAATAAATTACCTTATTTTGAAAAGCACTAAAAACCCAGAATTTCCAGGGTACGTCTACACTACGGGGCAAAGTCAAATTAAGATACACAACTTTAGATATGTTAATTGTATAGCTGAAGTCAAAGTAGCTTAACTTCGCTTTTGGCTCTGTCCGCACTGCAGGAAGTCGAAGAAAGAACACTCTTCCTTCGACTTCCCTTGCTCCTCATGAAAGCAGGGTTACCGGCATCAACCAGCATTCCCCTCACAGTTCCAATTAGCTGTCTTCACTACACCCACTAATTCGAACCCTGGAAGATCGACAGCGGCAGCTTCGATCTTCCTCAGTAGTGTAGACGTACCCCCAGGGGACCACAATGGCTGGATGCTCCATCGGTGCTTCTGAAAAATCAGGCCTCGTCAAAGGAACTTCAATATGGACTAAAGAGGCCTTTGTTTAGGCAGCCACTTTTCAGATGTTTTTTGAAAATCTTGGCTTTGATCATTAAACATGGTCTCATTTTACACTAATTGAAAGCTCCCACAGATTCCAGCGGTGTTTTATTAAAAACAAAAGGGAAAAAACCCAACCATATTTCAGTGCAATTAAGCCTCATGGACCCAACGTGCCAGATACTATATAAACGAGTACTTAAATATTCGCAGCCCCAGAAAAGTTCCGATCTAAAATTTACAATGCTGGACAGATTATAAAATGCTTAATTGGTAAATTAAGGACCTGATCCAAAGCCCACTAAGGTCAACAGCAGTCTTTCCACTGGCAACAGTGAATTTTGAATCAGTCCCTTAGCACCAAGTTTGGTTTGCTGTGAGTTGTGAAGTACTGTTATTTGGTTTGCTGTGAGTTGTGAAGTACTGTTATTTGTTATTTAGACGGCTACTATGTAAACGTGAAAATTCTAAAAATTCTGTGGAATTTAGCATCAGTAATTAGTCAACTAAACATTAGTACCAGAACCTCATTATTCATTTGTTACTTATTCCTCTCGAGTTAAAATGTGTCAGTCATCCAGTTAAGGATCAGAAAGATTGCCATGTGATTTAGGTGACCAACCATGCAGACACAGACATCTATCAGGGGTGACCTATGTGGTCATCCCTGTCAAGGCAGGGGATTGGACTTGAGGATCTCTCGAGGTCCCTTCCAGTTCTAGTATTCTATGATTCTAAACACTAAGGCTGTGTCTATACTGGCGCGATCTTGCGCCAGAGCTAGGCAAATGAGGCTCAGCGTGGAATATCGCCGAGCCTCATTTGCATAACTAATGAGCCACCATTTTTGCGGAAGAGGCTCTTGCGCAAGACGGAGCTGTCTACACTGCCCCTTCTTGCGCAAGAAAAACCCTCTTGCACAAAGCCTTAATGCCTGAAAATAATCAACATAACGGCTTTGCCTTAATGCCTGAAAATAATCAACAACCCAGAAGTGCCCAGAGCTGCAGTAGCAGAGTTTCTTCACACTGTGAAAGTATCTGTGGCCTTCTATTGTGGGATTGTAATTTTTGGCCCAGTTGGGTTACCACTGAAGTCAGTGGCAAAATTTCCATTGACTTCAATGGGAGCACAATCAGGCTCTGTACTCTGCCCCAGCACAGGACCCAATGATCTAACAGCTCTTTTTGTATTGCAAACCCTTGTGTTATGTTGGGTTAACAAATTGATTCTGATCTACTATTTACTTCTGTTTTCTTTCCTGCTCCTTTCTGGATCGCCAACTACACAAGGCAAACAACCACTAGCTAAACAGTTCACAAACAAGCCCTGGTCTTGTTTGCGCCTATGTTTCCTTTCTCTCCCCTCAAGCCAATTACTGGCACACATACATTCTTGGAGAACAACAAGTAGTCCTGTGACACCTTAGAGATTAACAAATATATATATATATAGTATCATGAGCTTTTATGGGCAAAACCCTCTTCCTCAGATGATGAGCTTGGAACAGCAACAGAGAGAGTGGTAAAACCTTCTCCTCTTATAAGAATCTTTCAACCCACCCATTTAAAAAAAACAAACAGAAAACATAGCATACAGTCCCTTGATGGAAAAAGAAATTATGAGTAAAGAAATGAAATGAGGTGGGGGCATACTGTAATGAGCAAAATGGAATTGGGAGCCTGCCGTGCAAGAAAAGTATTGTTTACAACAAACAGCAAGATACAAAGAGAATTGGCCAGGTGAAAGTGGCTGATTGTGTTACAGTGAGCCTAGTTAAATGAATATCTGACACAGAATAAATCTCTTAATAAAATTACTATACTCTAGTTCCCTACACTCTCTGCATACATAATAAAACTCTTTAAAATGAATAGCTGATAAGGGAATGAACCTGTTCAGTGAATGAATGAACACACACACACATACACACACACACCCCCAAATGGCAAAACATACTCTTCGTGATTATCGGACTGTTAAAATAATAACCCTATGAAACAAATAAATCTGCCCCACAGCAAATTACGTCTCTGCTGTACTTATGGTGAAACCTTCCACAAACACCTGATAAAGGAATAAACCTGTTAGCGGAATAAATTGACTGTACACTAAGGTTATCCACAGATTTACACTGGACTGCAGTGATAAACCTTTTTCATTAGTCCAATAGATCATAGGATACACAGGACTTACAAATGCTTTGGAATTAAATATAAGCAGCAGTGCTCTGCAGTACGCATGCATTTGGGGGCAAGTGGGTTGATAAGAAAAGTGAATATTGCTTTACAAAATATCTGCCAGTGAATATTAGCAGCATAACTGATCAAGAGATGAGCTGACCATAAAACATCCACTATAAGGGAGAACTTTCAGAGCACACAGGCCAATGCATGCTGTTCAGTCTCTCTGAAAATTAGGCAACCTCCTAAAGTGCCTAACACTATGCACCCAGGTTTGAAAAATGTGCAATTTGGCCACCGGGCACGGTGTTCAATGTAGGTTCGCCTCTAGAGGCTATTTCCATTGGGATCAGCAGCCACTTCACGATTTCTCAATACAGGCTGCAAGAGAGAGGCTCAAATTTATTTCAGACACCGAAACCTCAAAGTGCAGCAAGTCTTGAAGATGCATCTTCCAATGTGCACGGATGCAATGGAACGTCGCAATAGTGCCTCATGAGGATACAACACCAAGAAGTATTGTTGCCACATCCCAAGATGGAGAGACAAACATCAGTGTGTCATGATGGCCTAAGGAAGTTACTTTTTTCCTGTAGGCCATTCACGATGGTCCTTCCTGGCCTTAAAGTCTGAGTCTATGATTCTGCCATCACATGACTTTCCACCCCTCTATTACCTTCATCTCAAGTGGCTCCTGCTCCCCAATATTTCCTATCCCTGGATTGATATTTGAATCATTTGCTGGCTCCCTCCCCAAGTCCTAATGTGTCCTTTTATGCCCCATCCTTTTCTCCATTGTTGGCCTAGGAGTGATGACAAATGTCAGTGCAGCTCACGGAGTGAGAAATGCACAGCCTCGCTCATGGTTGTGTTGCGTCGCCCATGGATAATTATTAGCTTGAACGGGAGCAAGACAGGTTGATCCAAGCAGAAGTATTCAGAGCATTCTGACTTGCAGGAGCTTCTGGAGAAGACATGGAATCTGGATGGACTTAGTCCTCTCGGGCAGAAGCAGCCATGGGCACTGAATTTGGAGCTGCAGGCTGTCCCCACAGCCATGGCAGCTGTGAAACAGGAATCCCCACTCTCCAACCCTATTAGGAGAATACGAGGGACACCATGTGTGGTTCTCTCCTTGCTCCAAACCCACTGACTACTCCGCTAGGTCACAGGTAAGACAAGAAGAGGTTGGTCTAAGCAGCTGTTGCACTGAGTGAGAGACCTGCAGTTCAACTTTTACCAGTGCTGCCCATCAGGCTTACCATCCATGCCTGCCATCACCAAGGAGACCTGCCCACTTCAGGAATCAAAAGGAACTCCCTTCTCCACTCTGTCCAACACCAAAAATGATCTTGTCCTTGCCTGACCCACAGGCCTCCGTCTGGAAGCCGCAGGACAAAATACCTGTCATCATCACTGGTGCTGTGCAAACCTGCTGCCAGGTAGGAAACACCTATGGTGACTAGGATGGGGATGGAAGGATTGATGAAAAGAGTATGAAAGTTAATGTACATCTACACTACACACTTATTTCGGAATAAGCTATTCTGGAAGAAATACTCCGAAATAGCTTATTTCTAAATAGCATGTCTACACTACAGGGAAGCCTTAAAATTAGTCCGAGGTAGACGCCCCTAATGTGGATTTAGAGCCCCAGAAAGCAGTAGGGAGTAATTACTTTGAACAGTCCTGGGGAGGAGCTATTTTGAAATAGCAGCAGTGGAGCATCCACGCTACAGCTATTTCGAAATTGCAATTTCGGAAGAGGCATTATTTCTCACGGAATGAGGTTTACAGAAGTCAGAATAAGCCATCTGTTATTTCAAATTTATTTCAAAACAACAGAATAACGGCGGTTATTCCAAAATAACACTGCTGTGTAGACGCACTCTTACAGATTGTGGGAGGGATGGAAATAATATGGGACTGATGGATGCCTGTGGCTAGAAGCAGAGAACTGATGAGTTGGAGCAAGGGAAAGGATATTTTACCCAGGGAAAGCCGGAAGTATTGCTGAACGAGGCAGAACGGTTTTGAACAAACATCTGGTTACAGTGTTGACAGCACATCACTGGCCCCCTGGGTGAGAGACATGCTACTGGGCTAGTGAGCCTCAGCTATTTCCATACCATGACAACAGAAAATAGTTTTTCAAAACTCCACTTCTGTTTAGCCACCAGAAAAGGAAGGTGGACCTGCTTGACACCCTATGCTGAGTGCTCTAACACAATAATTCCTCCTCACATGGGCAGCACTTCTGGATGTTGTCCCAAAAATATTATCCATAATACCCCATTCTATGGCTTAAAGCACCATTGGGACTCCAGTCCCCACACTGTCCCTTCATATTTGGCCAAGTCTTTTTTTGACAGCTCTGTTTTGCTTGGAGTTTCTGTGTATGTGTTTGTGTGTGTGTTTACATATACAGACTGTCTATTTACACCCACCAGCGAAGCGCTGATAAAGAAATGTTCCCAGCAGCCAAAATAAGATAAAATAAAATAAAATAAAAACCATCTGTGTTTGCACCTCCAGGATCTCCTAGCAAATAAATTGTGAACACCACATTCCATACTGATGGATTTCTCCTTTTCACCATGTATGCAGTTTGTGCCTTTAAAAAGGAACACATATGCCTTTAGCCTCTTGGATGGGGTTTGTTGACTTAGCGCAGTCCCAGAAATTAAAGAAAAAAGAATCACAATGTTCCTTTTAGTATTCAGGGAAGGGGGGTGCGGGGGGAAGTAATGTGAAGACCAACTAAGATGAAATGCAATGTTGAAATGAATAAGTAAGTTCATTATATTCTACAACATGATAAGACTTTGCAGGCCTGATTACAGCATTAAGGGATGGTGCTGCAATATTATAAATTACAGGGTGAAGCACTCCTGTTTCTGTCTCTATATTTCTAAGGTGGGAGAAGTTAATTATTTTTATAGGTCTAGATATTGCAAGGATGAGGATATCAGAATATCTTGTCACCAGGTCTAAAGACGGCAGTGAAAGGGGGAGGAGGGAACCACCTCCTTTAAAGAAAATTATTATAAAAACACTAAAAATGATACATAGATTTTTTGACCTACATATATCATTTTTACTCACATAGGTACTCTATGCCCTGTCTCCATAAACCACAGCTCGATTATTTTTCATGAGACTGAAGGTAAATGGTCAAAGCTTAAGACTTAAGTAAAATGGAGGAGGAGAAAGGAGAAATCGACATGACCGAAAAGGTTAATGGAAATTTGTATGATTTTATTATTATTAAAGAACATAGAGAGAAGTGCAATGTTTCTAGCAACTCTAAGTGGCCTATGGTACAATCAGTAACCCTGAAGTATATTCAGTAATCTTTTTTTCCCCAATTGCCCACCGCAGCCTATATTACAAATACATAAATCATAATGTTTCAACAAAAGCAAAATTTAATTTTCTCCTTTCAGCTGTTATCTGGGCCGGGTGGTATATGGCAGGCTGCGGCCGAGTCATTTATTACACTTGCTGAATGGATAATGGCAGGGAGAGTCTATTATACCCAGCTTTGTTAGGGCTTTGAATGTGCTACTGAAACCTGTGGCAGTCTAAATCTCTTTACATCTGTAATAGATACACAGCACTCTATTATTTCATGCCAGAGCAAAATTAAATAGTTGTGTGTAGGGGGAGGGGGCAGTGGAGGACACAGAGGGGAGGAGGAGCATTTTTTTACTAGAAACATTTTAAGGGAAGTGATCTCTCCAGAACTTGTTCTTATGTCTCAGACCCATTTTGTTTTGCTCTTGAAAAAGCACCTTGCTTGAAAGCAAAACGTGCAATGGCTCCATGCTTCCATCTCATCACAACGAGTTATTTTCCTCTCTGCCCTAAATTATAGTTTGGAGGATTCTGAGATAAAAACATGGATTTTTTTCCGCCCTCCAGGAACAAGAAATAAAATCTCCCTCTCTCTTCATCCCTCCTTTGTTTTACCCTTGAAAATAGTAGGTTTATGTCCTTAAGGGTAGGACTGTGGAAACCAGCATGAAGTCTGATTTATCAGGCTTTACACCAGCATCCTACATAGGGACTGCAAAGAAGAAAATCCGCTTCATTGCCTAGATTAGGCTACAGTACCAGTGCAACCTCAACATGCATGGTATCCCAGCCCATAATCTGGTGAAGTGGCTACTACTTCCTTTCCCTTCACATGGGGTATCCTGCTGCTGGAATGCATTTGACATGGATTGAGTGGCCTTTCTGTGTTCTAACCCTGCTCCAAACCAGAATACCAAAAGCTGGCACAGACCCTTCCAATTGCATTAGCTTCCTTCCTACTCACCCTTAACCCCCAAACACAGCATTTTTTTTCTCTTAGCAAGGCAGGATGTTGGATGGGTGACTATAAGCGCCAAACTGCTATCAGGGAAGGAGGGCTGCACGATCCACGGCTCTGACTTCTACAGAGCTCATCAGAGAGATATTTTGCCCTGACATTTGAGCATGGGAAACTCACATCCAGGTGTTCTAGGAACACATCCCATAAGCCAGAGAGAATACAATTCTGGTGATGTAAAACTGAGATCATGTACTTGGATAATTGTTACCAATGATTTCAGAGACATCTTTTCCAGAGGAAATATAGCCATGGACAGTTCTTCCTTTTCTGGGACCATATGCAAAACAGGACCTCATCCAGCTCCCTGTTTTTGATTTTCCTACACTCTATATACCTACAATATGCAACCCACCCAGTCATCAAGCAACCACAGGGAGTACTGCAGTGCATACATGCTAGCCAAACACTATGTCCAATGCACCAGCAACATGGGGAGAGGGGTCATTTGAAAAAAAATCACTGACTGTTGGCATAAGAGGCACCCAGCTAACCCGAATATTGATGGAGGAGAAAGCAGGGTGGAACAGGTGCTTTACAGAGTGGATGCTCCATTCAAGGAACTGTCAGCGCTTTGATACCTGCCACTAACTGAGCTATTGTAAGTAAAACTGTCACATACCTCATGGTAGAATCGAGGGCCCTATTTGGGTATGTTGGTAGCATTATCCTAAGAGTGCTACTGGCAACAGTCTCTCTATCCCCTTTCCATTTGTTTGATTGAAGTTTTGATCAGGGACCTTGTAGTCAATTACAAGGGGGCAAAAAATGTGACCCTGTTCAGAACTGGAGACTTCCAGAGGCACATAACTCCTTCTGCATACACTCTATTATTTCATGCACTCAGGTTGTGTCGATACAGCACCCTTAGCTTGAAATAAGCTACGCAATTTGTGCTATGCAAATTGCATAGCTTATTTCGAGTGTATTTTGAAATAGCTTATATTGTAATTTGGAGCTGTCTACACAATGCCAAATTTTGAAATAAAATGCTATTCTGAAATGCCCCTTAACCCTCATGGAATGAGGTTTACCGGGATGTCAGAATAAGCTGCCCATTATTTTGAAATCTATTTCAAAATAGTAGGCTGCTTCAGTAGACATGGAATAGCTATTTCGTGATTCTTCCAGTATCCCGAAATAGCTCCGCAGTGTAGCCGTACCCTCAGAGCATGTGTGTGTGTGTGACTGTCTACTTTTAGGCTTTGTCTACACTACAGGCTTTTGCCAGCAGGGAGTATGCAAATGAAGTGCTGATTAGCATATTGTCATGCTTCATTTGCATAATCTAGTCGAGCCAGTTTTGTGCAAGGGGTTTTTGTGCAAAAACAAGCAGTGTGGACGCATAAGGGTCTTGCGCAAAAAGGGGGATTTGTGCAAAAAGGAAACTTTTTTTTCTGTTTTGCTTGTTTTTGCAAAAGCCAGCAGTGTAGACATAACCTTAGTGGCTGGCCCATCATTAGAACAGCTTGCTACAAAGCTGAGGGTAAGGGCATTCTGCTTAAGCTCCATCAGTGGAGGGCTGTGAAGATGAAGGTTATTGGTTCTGTCCCGACTTGTGATCCTGCTGCATGCCTGCCATGGATAGTATAAAATGGCCCTGGTATTCTTATGGATCTCAGACACTGCTTTATGAAGGGGATTATGTTGATGTAGCTGTTGTGTAACCAGTCCCATTCCTTTTATTCTCTTTGGCGGGTAAACCTTTTCATATGAGGAAGATTCATACATCTGTCACCTTCATCTCCTGTTAAAGGGACTGCATAAATCCAACTCTATTCAAGAAGAAAACAGACCCCCCCCCCCCAGACACTTTCCTAGGGAAGATCTCCTTTAGCGCAGGTGGGAGAGATCTTCTAGGAGTATTTGTGTGTCAAGAGTCACATAATCTATCCCAGGAAATTACTTTGGCTTCTGTGGGTATGAGCTACATTTATTACATACAAACATTGCCCTATAATGCAGTGTTGCCTGTGGCACAGCCCATTCTATAGTGCACCAACTTGTATCTCCAAAAGAAAAAGCAGCTTTAGAAGGGTAAGTTTGCCATGCAAAAGCCATTTCCCAGAAAGGAATCAAAACAGGTGATTCAGTGCACTCAAGAAGGGAAATACAGCCAGCCATCTCTCCACTACACAAAACCTTGTGAACAGAGCTGACTTAATGGAGCAATGCCATTTGCAGTCCTGTGCACAAAATGCATGATGATAGGCAAGTCAGGGATGGAATAACAAGTTTTGCTAAAGTTAGCCCCCGACACTTCATTATTCCCTCCCCAAGAAATGAAAGAGTTTATCCTTTCACTCCCCTTAACTCTATTATCAAGCAAGATTTCTCTCCCTGCTTCATATCTAATAGCATTGTCCTACTCTCTGATAACAAGAAGAGACGTACTCTGGCCCCTCCCCACAAATCTTCTACCAATCTCCAGCAAAAGGATTAAAACTGCATGGCTGCGGTTACTTGGTGTCTGCTGACTTTTTAAAAGCGTTATCTATGCTCAAAGAAGTGAAGGCTCTTCCCTCAATGTGAGGCTTGGTGATCATATATATATCCTTTCATCAGCACATTGCAGAAGCAGACTCCCACGCGATGCTAAAACTCCCACATCTCCCCATCGGGACCTTTCTTGCCTGAAAAAGGAATGAAGGATTCACACGAGATTTTTTTGCTATTCTGTTTTTGGAACGGAAGTAGGTTGATGCAGCTCTTTCCCAATCCCAAACAGAACCGAAAACTTCTGTCAGGTGTCTGCTCTTGATCACATGATGAGAACTCACACATCAGTCACCTTCATTTCCCATTAATGGGACTTGTACACCCAATACTCTCCAATAAGAAAATAAACATCCCCCCCCACACACACGTGTATATTGTTGAAATAAACTCTCCTTCTGCTGAGTTTAAGACCTAGAAGCAAATTCAGGTTGCTGCTCCTTAATCCAGTGACAGCAATGTAAAGACTCTCCACTGACTTAGGTGGGCTTTGGATCAGGCCCAGAGATCGCAACCATTGGAAAGAGATAAGGGGACTGGTTTCCTTAACCAGTGTTAACTCTTATAGATGCCCCTGACTACTGCTGTAGCATTAATGCATTTTCACTCTCATCAGTCCTGGCCCCTGACTCTTTTTTAAATGTGGCTGCATCCCTGGGGAATTAGCACTTTGGCCAAGGGTTGTCACTACACACAAGATGTCATTAAGCATGGGATAGCCATCCTGATATTACATATCTACCTTAATTTCCTTCCAGTTTGTGATGTACTGATGCTAAATAACAGTCCTACTGAAAACTCTTGGCCTTCCTGGTAAGAAGAATGCTCTCTGGGGCCTGTGTGTTGTTACCTCTTTCTGGGCACGGACCCACATCCCTTCCTCTCCTGGACATGAGTTTAGACTTATATCCCCTTCCACTCATATCTCCCTAGAACCTCTGACTAATGGCCAGCTGCTATGCTTAAATTTCTCATCAAAGACTTGTCCAGGGAATGCCAGTTGTTACAAATGCCCACACAACTCTTCCAAAGCAGAGTTCCTTTATTTAAGGACAAATGCATACGGAGAAAACCTGAAACAATAAATAGGTCTAGACACACACTCAACATAACAAAAGCTGACCAAATCCCCTGTTGTGTAGTGGAGAGGGATATTGACAGGTTAAAGTCCTTCCAATTTTGTGGCAGAGTTAGACCCCGCCTCCTTGTCCAAAAAGTCAAGACCATTTGCGGAATCAAAAGTCAGTTCAGACTGGCTTTTTAGACTCCTAACTCTGACTTTAATCTCCCAGCCCAATGAACAGTGACAAAAATAAGTCATTGCCCCTTTCCCCAGGGAGTCAGGCCTCAAAGGACTGGGTATTTAAGTAATCAGGTTTGTCATTTTATATTAATTATTCCGTAGTGTTTTCAGATTCCACAAGACACCCCATTTCTCTCACCCTTTCTCCTGCCCTGCACTTCTCTGTGAGCCAGGAATGCCCAAATACTTTTTGATAAAGGTCTATGAAAATTATCTGAACCCATATTGTCTGGCCCATTTCAATATAATAGTCTTTGAAGTGTTCATGTCTTCGAGGATTGGCCTTACAATAACCTGTTTAACCTTACAGGATAGGCCCATTACTCAATGAAGAGGGGAAAACAGGAACAGAAAATGTGGAGGTGGCAGAGATGCTGAACAACTTCTTTGCTTTGGTTTTCACCAAGAAGGTTGGTGGTAACTGGATGCCTACAATAGTGAATGCTGGAGAAAAGGAGGTAGGTTCAAAGGTTAAAATAGGAAGAGAACAAGTTAAAAATTACTTAGAAAAGTTAGATGTCTTCAAGTCATCAGGGCCTGATTAAATGCATCCTAGAACACTCAGGGAGCTAATTGAGGAGGTATCTGAACCATTAGCTATTATCTTTAAGAATTCATGGAAGATGGGACAGATTCCAGAAGATTGGAAAAAGACAAATATAATGCCCATCTATACAAAAGGAAATAAGGACAACCCAGGAAACGACAGATCTGTCAGCTTAACTTCTGTGCCACGAAAGATAATAAAGTAAATAATTAAGGAATTCATCTGCAAACTTCTAGAAGACAAATTGGAGAAGTTCCAGGGAAGAGCAACAAAAATGAGTAAATGTTTAGAAAACATGACCTACGACAGAAGATTGAAACAATTAGGTTTGATTAGTCTGGAAAAGAGAAGACTGAGAGGGGACATGATAACATTTTTCAAGTACCTAAAAGGTCGCTACAAGGAGGATGGAGAAAAAATGTTCTCCTTAACATCTGATGATAGGACAAGAAGCAATGGTCTTAAATTGCATCAAGGAAGGTTTAGTTTGGACATTAGGAAAAACTTCCTAACAGTCAGGGTGGTTAAACACTGGAATAAATTGCCTTGGGAGATTGTGGAATCTTCATCATTAGAGATACTTAAGAGCAGGTTAGAAAAATATCTATCAGGGATGATCTAGGTGGTGCTTGGCTCTGCCATGAGTGCAGGGGACTGGACTTGATGACCTCTTGAGCTCCCTTCCAGTTCTACAGGTTGGCCTTCCCTGATCCGGCAATCTCAGGATCTGAGTTATCCCCAAAAGTGAGTTTGCTGGACCAGGGAGGTCAGGTCTCTGGGGTTCTTCTCCTGGCCTGCCAGCTATGACCAGCACCACTGCCCCCACTGTGCTGGCAGGTCCCCAAAACCACCTATCAGCTCTGTGGGCTGGCTCCTTCTTCCAAGACTCTGCTCTGGCTTCCAGCCCCCTGGCCAGGCCCTGATCATGGCCACTGGCCCTATGGGCTGCCAGTGGGACTCTGCTGCTAGTCTGGACTTTTGCTCCAGGCTGCTAGCCAGGGCTCCATGTCCCCCCAGCGGGGCTCTGCTCTGATCTGCTGTTCCTGCAGCTGCCGAGCTGCTGGGACTTCCTATGGGCTGCTGGGCTGCCAGACCAACTGTGCCCAGCCATGGGCAACCTCTGTGGCTGAGACTGTCTGGTCCAGACCATGGATGTCGCCAGACCAGGGAGTTCCGGATGAGAGAGGTTCAACCTGTAGTATTCTAAATTAAATATAATAATCTCAAAATACATTTGTGTTTGTCACATCTGTCACAAGGACAAAGACACCAAATCTGGTTGAATGGATTTTAAAGAAATTAGGAACTCTGCTACTCTTAAAATAAGATTCTCTGATCAATTCCTTTATTTAGCTATTTAACAGAGGCAAGGAAGTTGTCTTAATTTTTTTAGGTCCCAAAGCCAAAAAAAAAAAGAAGACTAAGTACCTGATTTTTAAAGGTGCCAAGACCCCACAGCTCCCACCTATGTCCAACGGAGTTGTAAGTGTTCAGTACCTCTGCAAATAAAGCTCTAAATACTTGAGTCATATTGATATAGATATAGCATAAATCTCCAGACATCCAGTCTATTTTTTCTGTGTTGCTACTCTGACAGAACACTGAAAATATCTTGGGTTTATGAACCAATAACCTAAAAATATAGTGTCATAGTGGAGTGGACTTGTGGCCCATCTACTCCATTAGCCTGTCATCAAAAGTGTCTTGCACCAGTTGCATCAATAGAAGGTGCAAGAAACCCTGCAGCATGAAGTTATGGGATATCTGCCCCAAGGAAAGTTTCTTTCAGTCTCTCAATGAAGCATGTGGTTTACATCCCTTGAAAAACTCTTATTTTAAAATACCAGTTCTGGATATTCTTGTTAGCTGTATAAATGTCCAATCCTTTTGTGAATCCTGCTAAATTCTGATCCTGTTGTGGCAATGAGTTCCACAGAGTAAGTGCATATTTTCTGGGAAAGTAGTTTTTCATCTGTTTTTAATTTGCTAACTCAATTCCATTGAATGTTGCTTTGTCCTTCCTTATATTATGCAAAAGGGTGAGTAAAAGTTCTTCATACACATTTCCTTATGCCACTCATTGTTTTGTGTACTTTTATCACATCCTGTCTTAGTCATCTCAGCCCTAAAAGTAAACAGACCCTGACTTTTCATTCTTTCTTCCTATAAAGTTTTGCCATATTGCTCATTTCCATCAACCATCTCTGCAAACCCTTTATTTCCTCCACATCCTTTTCGAAAGGGGTGACCAGAACTGTACTAGTGTCCATATCCCACAAACACCATAGAATTGGTACTCACTGGCACCCTTGGTGCATTCTCAACACATAGGCTAAAGAATTAATAGACCAAGATGATTAAACTAGTCTTTCATACTGACTGACATTACTACCAGGGCGTTGTGGCATAGTGATGGACCAGGATAGGTCCACCTGCACTTCTTGGATAAACAGAGGATTGCAACTTCTAGCTCTGTCAAACATGTATCAACCTGCATGGAGCTTAAGATATGTCTACACCGCAGGGCAAAAGTCACATTAAGCTACGCAACTTAAGCTACGCAATTGACGTAGCTGAAGTCAAAATAGCTTAATTCGGCTTTTGACGCTATCTACACAGCAAGAAGTCAAAAGAAGAACACTCTTCCTTCGACTTCCCTTACTCTTTGTAAAATGATGGTTACCATGAGTCAGAGTAAGAAGTCCTCCAGCTCAACATTATTTTGGAATAAAGGCTTGTAGTGTAGATGCGCATTTTGTTATTTTGGAACAACGTCAGTTATTCTGAAATAAGACTGCTGTGTAGACGTACCCTTAGAAAGAGGAGTGCAGAATGCAGAAGGAGACACCAGGAAATCAGTCTGTATCCATATGGCTGGAATGCTTATTTTTAGAAACACAGGGACTTCTCATGTTATTATCCAGTATGTAGAACAGGAAGCAAGCCAGGCATCTTCCATAAACACTGAGGCTGATATTGTAATGGAGCAAAGCACCCAAATCCCATTGAAAATCAAGGGAATTTTGACACCTAAATGACACCTCCATTAGGCCTCTTCGAAAATTCTAGCCTAAAATAGAAATGAGAGGGCATCTATTCATATTAGCTTTTGTTTAAAAAATGCAATCTTTCTTTCCCTAAAGAGCTTACAGTTTAAAGCAGCAAGACTGAAAAAGGATGGTAAAGGAAATAAATAAGAGAAGTGAAGTGACTTGCCTAAACTCACACAGTAGATCATCAGCAGAGCCAGACCTAGAAAGTAGGTCTGATGAGTCTTCCTTAATGCAGTGCTTTATCCACATGTATTTAACGTGCCTTTAGTGCACTCAGTGGCATCCTTTCTTTGTAACACACATTTTTTTCAATTTTTTAAAAATGAAGCTTTTCAAACTCAAGGGGTGTTGCTGATTAAAGCAAAGGAACACACAGTCCTTTGAAAGCAATGCTGCAGAAGTTAACTGAATGGAGTAGTGATCCATCACAGAAGAGCCACCTGCCTTCCCGCACTGTAGGTCCCTCAGGAGCTTCCATTTAAATAGGGGAGGGATTTCATCTCTAAACAACAAGGCTAGTGTCAGACATAGCTGACACAAGAGGGGCAAAGGTTATAATTTCATGAGGCATGAATGTTTTTTTTAATTTCAACCAATTAAATTAAACTCTAGGTTTGTGGCCCATAGTGCGTAGTCCCTGAAATGACCATTTACCATATACATCAGATACTCAAGCGGTTTTCCCTTCTGTGTTATTTCTTCAGTCCAGTGACTAGATTAAAGGAAGTCACTGAAGCACGGTCTCTATACCAATATAAAACAAAATCAGAGATGAAGGGTTCCTATTCCTTTTTAAAAGGCTGTTACATTGTTTAGTTAATTTCAAAGCTACATGCTCAGACCTATGTTTTCTATTGGAATCCATTACACTATGTAAAAACAAAAGCATTTACCAGGCAGATTTATAATTAGTTCTTTATAGGGAAATTAGGCAACATATATAATGCCTGGGGCTATTCTGAAGGATATCTTTCGGGTAACAGGAGATTCTTCTGGGGTAGTTGGCAAGTATGTTTCAAATTACAGGGTTTAAAAACAAATGGCTGAACACTGCATCTGCACTATTTGTTACATACACAGGAAGTTTTGAATCCAAGTTAGTCTTTATCTTCCTTAGCTTCACCCCTAATGCCAAGGAGTTCCGAAGTCACCGAGTTCCAGAGCTAAAAGAGTAAAGCTAAAAAAGACACCTCTCCAATTGATCTGTCAGTTGCAGACCTTGGTTTCTTGAAGACACGTCTACAAGACGACATTTCCATTTTTGCAGCTTTCCCATGAGGATGTACCCACTTATTACTAACTGCAAATATTAATGCAAAGCCATTGACCCAAATCACAAGATATTTGTGTTTCAGCTCTTCCATGAATTTGAACACCAGAAAACCCCAGGCTCATGGATAGGGTCAATTTCTTACCAGTGAAAAGCTAAGGTGGGGGAAGGGAAATAAAGCAAATAATTCCTCACATCAACATTTCACCCTTCGAGCGACTGACTGCATTGACTACATATATAGTCACTGGAGGTATCATCCTGTCAGTTTCATTACTCGGCGAATCACTGCAATGCCGAGGGCTTCTAGTCTCATACAACAACACAGGATCATAATAGCAAGACATGGGAAAACACTTACTAGATCACAAAGTTAATGATGGTGTAATCCATCAGACAGGGACAAGGAATGAGAATCAGGACACCGGTGTTCTGTTCCTGACTCTACCACTAGGCTGTGTAAACATGGGCAAGCCACATCAGTGTTCTCTGCCTCCGTTTCCCTTTCTGTAAATTTGGGTTAATGATATTTTCCTTTTGAAGTGCTTTTACACCTGCAGGTCCAAAGTGACACAAATGATAAATATTTATGAGGACGACGGCGATGCCACAAGGGCAGAATTTAGTTACCTCCTAAGGGCACCATACTCCCAATGGCGTGTATTAATTTATTATACAAAAAAATCCAAAATGCTGGTTTTGTGTATTTGGTATCATCTGTATATCGACACATTTAAAGGAGTTCTAGACCTTTAGAGTCATGAAAAAGATCATGCTCATTACTCCATCTGGAATACCAGGCAGCTACAGAACCCTGTACATTTCCTGGTAATGAGAGAGTTCAAGGCCCTTGTGCCATTTCACATTCTCACAATCTGTTGTCTATCAGACTATTGTTGTTGTTATACTGGTAGCACCAACACAACTCAATCAGATTTTGCTCCCTTTGTGCCAGTCGTATCCACTCAATGATAGTCCAGGGGAATAGACAACTTTTTAAAATGTGGGAGAAGAAAGGGGGATGCCGCAGTTAAAAATGATACAGTAGGAGCGGTTGCATAATGCTTTAATTAACAGAATTCAGGATTGTGTTATCTAGAAGTCTCTAGAACCCAAACAGGGATGGAAAGCCATGGAGCAACTACCCCCTGAGACATCCCCAAAACAGCTGGGGTGTTGGCAAGTCCCACTTCACACACTAGCTGCCAGCATCACCTTTTAATGTTATATCACAGGACCAATGGAAATTACAGCCAAGGGGATACAATGTCCTTCACCAGTTAAAATCCAGCCCCAGATGCTGGTGACCACACTCTCATTACTACCAGCTGGTTGTTCAAGGATTTATTTGAAATGAGTATTGTGATCTCTGGCCAGCTCCCCAAGTGATAAGTGCCCATGTCACAAATGCCCCCTCATCAATTCATATTAGCTGGCCTTCTTGTGGGCCAGCTCAGAAAAGATCGCTAGGACCCAATGAGCATGGAGACCACAGTAGACATTTTTACACACTCCTGTTAGTTACCTCCGCACAACTGGAGTCACTGGAACAAATTCCAAACTGATGTGCATAAAGGACATCAGTCCGGTGTTCATAAGAAGATTGGCTGCAGCTGGGGATGAGGGCCCAGTGTGCACATAGTGCAGCTGAAGGGGAGAGCCACGCCACCAGTCCTGGGCATGGCTCAGAGTCATCCTGGAATTTGGTGTAACTTAGAAGAAGATGGAGGTTACTCTAAATCAGGAGATCACAAGCAGGTGCAAGGAGTTTGCCTTTCCCATATTGCTTAGTAAGAGGGTCCAGGCTAGAGGTAAAAAATGGTTTCAGGGGTGCTAGTGTAGAAAAAACACACTTCTAAATAATGGTAAGGTGCTCACACACAAGGGGCGGTTCTGTCCTCCCGGGGTCTCCATAGCACAGTAGTGCTGAGCAGGCTGGTTTTGAGAGGGGTGACATAGGTCCACAACAGGGACTCAGCAACAGCCCTTTCCTGCAAGAGTCCCATGCAGGCTGCATCAACCAAAAGAAAGATAAGGATGTAGCCAGGAGGAGGTAAGTCTAAAGCAGGTTGAGGAACCTGTGGCCCATGGGCCAGATGCAGTTCATTAGGGGTAACCCCCAATGGACCACCAGATGCCTTGTGTATCTAAGCGCCTGCAGGCTGGCTGCTCACAGCTTCAGTGGGCTGCGTTTTGCTGTTCCCGAACAATGGGAGCTGTGGGAAGCGGCGCGGGCCGGGCCACCCCTTCCCACAGCAGCCATGGGCCAGGAGTGGCAACCTGCAGCCAACAGGATCTGTGAGCAGCTGTGCCTGTGGACGCTGAGGTAAACAAAGTGTCTGGTGGCCCGTCAGGGGCTAACCCTGACAAATCATGTCGGGTCAGTGTGCTGGAGCTTCCCCACCCTGCAACAGGGGTTTGCACCAGTGACTGAAATCCTCAGCATTGACAAGACCCCTCCTGGTGTAATGTACACACAGCAGGGAGCAGGGCAGACAAAGGCATAAGTTAATGCGTCTAAATGCACTTCTTCAGCTCGCTTGGTACCTTCTAACAAGGTCATATCACAAATGGACCTCGGTTATTATCCCCTGAATACCATTTAGTTGGCTACGGAAATTTAATTGAAATGAATGTGACAAACTGTCCTATGCTCTTTTTCTATGAGCAGGATTGTCCCTGTATGGGCATCTGCCAACAGTGAATGGGGGAGTCATAACCCTCTAACCCATATGACTTCTTTTTTATCAATTCGACATCTGGGAAGGGGCCAGAGATCCTAAACAAAGATAAGGTGTAAAGAGGTGGACAAGGCATTAAAGAAATAAAATCCATTTCAAGCCAGTAATGGTCATAAAGCAATACAGCGGATGTATAATAGTTCCTGGACTTTTAATTTGTGACTAATTTGTTGCACAATGAGGTTGCAATTTTCTAATTGTGATTGCCATTTTAATTTTACTCATGGCTGTGCAACTAACAATGTATAGTCTAGTAATTAAAATTAATTGTACCTTCACCTGCATATTTCTATTAGGCTGTTAAATTTAGTCTCTAGGCTCAATGATTTTGTTCTCTGAGAGATGCTGAACTCATTTCAGTGAGCCCAATTATGTTACACTCTAATTCCTGTATGAAAAACAAGCATTTTACTTTGATATGAAGAGTTTCTAGAATCCCATTTTTAAAATTGTGCATGGTCAGCTCCAGAATATGGGATGGCAAGAGATATATGAAGGTGTTATAATTTTAAAAAGAATAAAGTGCTATTGAGATTCCACTTACAAAAATACAATTACAGACATCACGAATAAATCCATGAAAACTCAAACTAGATTTTCACCATTCAATTAATTTCATCAGCAATTAACAGCTGTCTCCTTAACCACACGCACAGGGCTTAAATTCTGTGAGTTTTATGACAAGCTATTCCTGCATATCTGAAACCATTTGAACACAAAAACAAAAGATTTTGTTCCCAGTAAAAAAAGCCTGATCACCCCTCAGGGACCCTTTGCCCTACACAATTTGTACCCTTTCAAGGTTTGTGTATGTATTTTTCCGAGATTTCTGTTGCCCATTTTCAATCACATGGTGTGATAGTACCAGAAATAACACAAGTTACCATTATTATTTTATTATTAAGAGTTTGTATTTACAGAGTGTCATTTCTTGTCTTGGTTACAGCAGTGGAAATCAGAGGGGTGCCACTGACTTCAAAACCATTTCTCCAGAGTTACCATGGTGTTGCTGAAAAGCGAATTTGGCCAATCTTACCTGAAGGCTCTCAAAAGAGTTTAGAAACTTGGGCCAAAAAGGTCAAACCTGAGATCCTAAAATTAGGCAAGTAAATCCATATTTAACCACCCACATCAAAATGGCCTGATTTTTAGGGGTGCCGATCATCCATTATCAGCATTTATTCACTCTGCTGTAGGGCTTAGTCAGCTCCAGTCTAGATCAGAACCCCACTGTGTCAGATAGTTCATTGCCTAAGGAATTTACCATCTAAGAATACGTCTATACCACCAGGAATTGTGGCACCGAGTCTCAAAGCTTGAGTTAACGGACTCGGGTTCAGGGCTCAGGCTACAGGGCTTAAAATAGCACTGTATACATTCCTGCTTGAGCAGCAGCCTGAGAGTCATCCCCTCACCAGGTGTCAGGGCGCAGGCACCAGGCCATACAGGAATATCTACAGTGCTATTTTTAGCCTATAGCATGAGCTTTGCAAGGTTCTGAGACTCACAGCTGTGGGCCTTTGTGGGATGGAGGGAGGAGCATTGACATACTTTTACCCTTAGTCCCTACCAATGGATCTGTGCTGATGGACCAGTGCAGTGTCTTCAGTGGGGCTTCACATGGGCTCAGCCAGCTACTCATATGCATGAATTCCTGGATTAAGACCTGAATAGATAATACAGACAAGGAAAGGAAGAGATAAATGTGTTATGATCCCCATATTCCCAGAGAGGAACTGAGACTGATGGGTTATATCAAGGTTAGTCATCTACAGTGCATCAGAAATGGAGCCAAGATCTCCTGAGTGCTTCAGCACAAGATCTTTCTTTGTTTCAGATGAAAAGCAATGCAAGTGGCAGGTACTCACTACCTTTAATAACCAAGCACTTAGTTTGGCTCCTAAATATGATTTTAGCTGCCGAAGTTTGGACAACCATCCTTGACATTTTGACCACATGCTGTATTGATAATTGATAATATTAAAACACATTCATATGAATTGACTCCATATTTAAGAAATGTTGTCCTAACAAGAAAACTTACCAAAACAAAAACTTAAAAACAAAACCAAAAAAACCCAGGAAATTCCTACATAAAGCTTTGTTAGGGTTGAATTAAAACTGGAAATGTATGGGACCTTAAGCAATAAAACATGTAAGATTGATGTAGTTCTTAAAAAAAACCCTACATTTCTGAAAGTCAAAAATCTGTCTATTTGGAGGACTATTGTATTAACTTTATGTACATTCTATGGACCATTGTGGGATAAAAATTGTATTCTACTCCATGGCAGCAGTCTTTATAGCCAACTAGTGTGCAGTAATCTCATGTGCTGACTTGCTGCATACTAACTTGTCATGTAGACAAGACCAGAGGAAGAGTTTTAGATATAAAAAGCTGAGTTTTACCTGACAGAGGGGTGAGAGCTTTTTGATTCAACAAGGGCACATGATCTTTTGTCCAAATGAGGAATCAATGCTACTGAAAGGTTGGATATACTGAAACCCTCCAGGAGCTCCAATGGATTGATGGGGGGCTACCAAAAACATTTAGATCTCTTTGTTTCCTATGTTTCTATATATGCTTTTGTCTTTATATAAATGTGCTCCGCCTCGAAAAGAACTATCTGGTTACTATTACCTAGGGCATTCTATAGCCAAAGCCTTTTTGAAGAGAAAGGAAAACACACAGGCTACTCTCTTGGTGATACCTGCTGAGGAAAACCACACTGAATTCCCTGGATCCCCAGATAGGAGGGAGAGAGCTGCGGGTCCCTTCCTAGAGAGAAAGAATGACCAGAGGCCTGAAATATGACAGGCCATTCCATTGGCAGACCACCAAACAGGGTTAATTAAAATTGCAGGTACCCCAAAAGTGTTACATTTGCATCTTCCCCTTCAAATAGTATAGAATCAGACAATACCCTTTCCATCTATCACCACCCTGTTAGCCAGATAACCCATTATCCTTGTACCATCCTCCACATGCAGACTAGACAGCTCCCTGTGAGACAGTCTTATGATTAAAAAAACACTAGACTGGGATTCAGGTGAGCTGAGTTCTGTACCTTGCTCTGCGTAGGCTACATCTACACTACTACTCTCTTCCTGGTGCAGCCACTCCCCTGTGGTCATTCTGCAGTATAACTGCCCCACACTCGCTTCCTCCAGTGGTCATTGTTGAGCATAACTGTCCTCGCTCTCAGAACCCTACCTTTCAGTGTTATGGAGAATAATCAGATTCCAGGCACATTCTATTTTCCTGGCACAACCAATCTAGACCCTGCTTTAAACTAGAATAAGAGGAAGCTACATACCAAATTTGGTAGTCCTAGCTCTTATTGTTTAGGAGGAGTTCTTGAATAAACAGACTTACAGATGGGAGGACAGACAGACACACAAACGCTCTCAAATATATAGATAGATCAAGTTGTAGCATAGACAAGATCTTACACTTCCTCTGTATTTTGGAGCAAGCCATTTCCTTCTCTGAGCATCAGTTTTCCTATCTGTAAAGTGGAGTTAAAATTTTCCTACCACACAGGTGTTGTGAGAATGAATTCATTCATCTCATTGAGGCTCTCAGACACTATAATGAGTGCCATAAAATAGCTTTAAATAATGAATCATAGCTACTTTCTTCTCTCCCCTGACATAGTTCTGATACAGACCAGGAGTATGATTCACCCACAGGTGCAGAGAGGTACAAACTGCCTGCTCAGGGAGGCATGTACCAGACTAACTTGCAGGACTAGGGTCTTTCTGACCACACAGCAGAGAACAGTGAAAGTGCTCTCCCAAATGACCAAAACAAGGGTAAAAATACTGCAACAAGCATTTTTAACCAATGCTTCCCAGTGATTGTAATTTTGGTTCTTATTTGTAACTAGAGAAGGTACATGGTTTTCAGAAAGAAATGGAATTTTCAAGTAATCCAGGTAAGGTGTATTCAGGCTGAACTCTAGCTTGGATGGGGTGAGTGGTCACTCAGTTCATAAAATCATTAAAATATGTGCATTTCACTCTCTCTAAAGGGTTTCTGCTTCAGCCCTCTGGTATAAGCCCAGCTGCATAAGACCCCCTTAAAATCACCCTTTCACACATGCCCTGTATTATATTTTTCCCCTTCTATAATCCATTTTAAATGGTAACAGGACCTCTTTATAACACACAAGATAATTGGCTATTCTGGATGATGTTATCAAGACTGTTTAATGTGGTTGGGCCAGTGACTCTTATTCATGCGATTCATAATTAGCCCCTTGACCTGGATCATTGCTGGAACAAGTTTTATGAGTTTCACTGCCATTTCCTCCTCTTCCGGTATAAATTATTCTATACAAATAGAATGTTATTGTGCATCATCTTTTGACATCTCCCTCCCAGTCACAAAAGTCGGTTTGTCCTATTGAAAGCAACAACTCAAACTCCAACCATGTTCCATAAACGATATGATACTGAAAAATAAATCAGTTGAATAATAGCTGGCATTAATTTGCTAAATGAAAAAATGCTTGCAGGGATTAAAACAGATTGTACATGGCTATGGGGAAAAAAATCCAGAAGCGATAATGGAGACAGAGACTGTAGGAACTTCTACTGTACTGGAAATTACAAAGCTTCCTATTGGTCTATATTTGTTATAAGATGGTTTGTTATCTTCAATCTAAAAGAGACCTTGATAAAGTATCTTTTGACACTTTTACTGCTCCTTTAAATGAAATATTCCCTGTATCTTCAAGAATCAGCTTGAGTGGAATTGACTCAGTAGCTCAAGCTTTAAAAAGACAGGGGGAAACATTTTCTAATTTAAAAGAAATTTGAGAAAATGGTTCCATTCCCCTCTCTATTATCTGGCCATTCCGCAGCTTCGGCTTCCGAAACATCAACATGCACAGTTTGCTTTACAATCCTTCTGCAGAAATTAGCTGACACCCATCAGTGTAGATAACAGAAAGCTGTAGCATTAACACTTGAGAGCGCATTAATCTTTCCCAAATTAAAATCTGCACCACAGCATTTAAGATTGAGGCCACCATGGTTCAGTGCTGTTTGACCGCCAATTTTGATAAAAGTGTTTTAAGAGAGGTGAGACGGAGATAAATTGCCCATGGTTACACAACAGCAGCGAGGGTAAGTGTTTAGTCTATTGGCTGCCATCACACTGGGGTGTCAGCCAAACGTTTGCATGTTTACACAAAGTGCAAAACAGAAGGAAAAGCAACACATTGCACTATATTTCTTGAAGGCGACATCAATATTATATTTCATCAGAGGGAGACAAATATACTTGTGTATTTGAGTATCGGAAGATAAGGGCAGCTCTGGTTGTAAAACAAATGAATATTCTCACCGAGTCCTCTAGCTAGCCACTTACTCTGAGAGTTTAAAAGCAATCTGCCCAGCTGGATAGGTGAAGTAAAGCTTATATTAACAGTAGCATGTAAGACTTAAACTGGGCCAATTATAAAATGTGTTGTCAATTTGACTGATTGCATGAAACGCCTTATGACAATATTAAATGTACATTTAAAATCTTAAGGCAAAGTCCTGATGGCATAGCACAGAATTTAACCCCTTGTGCTTAACAATGACTTAGATATAGGTGCTTTAAAGGGGCCAATTTCACAACACCGAAAGCAATAATCAGCCATATCAGCTGGCAGGAAGCATTTCATCACGCAGATATGTATAATTGTTGGGAATTGTTTAAAAGCACTTTAGCCGATGCCCAAAATGCCATAATCCCACAATTGAGAATGGCGGCCATATTGGTTAAAATAACCATGTGATTTACAGGGGAAGTGATGACAACTGTAAAAATAAAAATACACATAACAAATGGAAGAAAGGGGTAATTGATATTAATGAATATAAATCCAAAGCTAGGAAATGTAGAAAATTGATAAGAGAAGCTAAAGGAAACAAGAAGAAATCTATCATCAGCAGAGTCAAGAATAATAAGAGCAATTTTAAGAGTATTAGGAACAAAAAGAATCCTGAAAATGGTATTGGTCCATTACTAGATATGGTAGAATTAAGGTAGAATTATCAACAATAATGCAGAAAAAGCAGAAGCATTTAATAAATATTTTTGTTCAGTATTTGGGGAAAAAAAGCAGATGATGCACTAACACTCTTTCCAACCTACTGGTATCACAGGGGGATGTTAAAATAAGTAGCTACTTATTTTAACATCATCAGGTCCAGATAACTTGCATCCAAGAGTCTCAAAAGAGTGAACTGATTGTTATGATTGATTTCATTAAGTTTTGGAACATTGGGGAATTTCCAGAAAACTGGAAGAAAGCTTATGTTATACCAAATATTTTAAAAAGGTAAATGATATGAGAGAGATCATTATGGGCCTGTCACTTTGATGTTCATCCTAGGCAAGATAATGGAGCAGCAGATACAGGTTTCAAATAATAAAGAATTAAAGGAGGTAAATATAATTCATGCTGATTAACAGGTTTATGGAAAATAGATTCTAACTAAATTTTTTTATGTGATTACAGTTTAGTTGACAAAAGTAATACTGTTGATGTATTATACTTAGATTTCTACAGGGCATTTGACTTAATACCATGTGGCATTGTGATTAAAAAACTAAAAAGATATAAAATGATTGCGGCACGTATTAAATGGATTAAAAGCTGGTTAACTGATAGGATTCAAAATATAATTGTAAAAGTGGAAACATTGAATTGATGTATTTCTTATGATTTCTTAGCATTAGGGAAAAACAAGGGGACATATTAGTTAATAACATAGGCAAAGACTATGAATTGGTTCATAAGCTTTCTTCTAGTCTTCTGAAAATTCCACAGTGTTCCAAAGCTTAATGAATTGGTTCTTGCCCCTGTGGTATTTAAGATGGTTGAAGATAATCAGCTGAACAGGAGCTCCCAGAGTGATGCTATGACCAGAAGAGCTAACACAAATCTTGGATATATAAATGGGAATCTCATTTATAAAAAAAGAGGTCATTTGTAGAAGCAGGGAGGTTATTTTACTTCTGATTTGGCACTAGTGCAACTGTGCTGGAATCCTGTGTCCAATTCTGGTACCCAACTTATCAACATCTTTCTTGAATTATAAAAGAAGGTTCAGAGAAGAGCCATGAGAATGATTAGAGGATTAGATGTTGTGCCTTATAGTGAGAGACTCAAGGAGTGCAATTTATCTAGCTCAACAAAGAGAAGGTTAAGGGATGAATTGATTAGATCCTATAAGTACCTAAAGAGGAAACAATACTTAGTAATGGCTTTTTCGGTTTAGCAGAGAAAGGTACAATGCAATCCAATGGCTGAAAACACAAGCTAAATACATTCAGATGGGAAATAAAAATTGTTTTTAATAATGGGAGTAATAAACCCCTGGAACAACTTACCTAGGGTCATGATGGATTCTACATTCTAAATCAAGATCGGATGGTTTTCTGCTCTAGCAATTACACAGCGAAGTTCTGTGTCCTGTGTCATATAGGAAACCATTGGAATAGATGAGACTTTTTCTTTGGTCTGCAGTAGGCTTTGGCTCAGGCTCCACTAGCAATGGAACTTACAATCACTGTGATAGTTGATCATGCAGGAGAAATCGGTGACTGGAAGATGCTGAGTTCTATTCCCAGCTCTGTCACTGGCAAGTTGTGACATTTTGGTGAGTCACTCCACCTTTCTGCCTGTATTTTTCCCCTCCAAGTCTTTGTGAGTCATAGATTTAGAGTGCAAGATCTGGGGGCAAGCCCTGTTTTTCCACTGTCACAAAATAAAGTGCTGTTCTCAGTAGGGCCTCCGTGCTCTACTTTTGTCAAATAGCCATCATATATGGTCTGTTGAATGCAGACAAGGGTTTATATACAGATTTGTGCTTACTTAATTCTCCCCCCTACCTTGTACAGTTATCTCCTTCCAAGAGGAAGTTTTGTCTGTTAATAACAGCAGAAAAGTTAGAGGCAGAATTTCTGATTATTCTTGGCTCTGACACTGACTCAGCTTCCTCATCTGTTTAATAGGAACAAAGATAAGAATCTACCTCACAGAGTGCAGTTAGGCTCAGTGCTTATAAAGCATTTTAAGAACCTCAAAGTAAAGGCTCTGTAGAGGAACAGGGTATGATTATATTTCTCTGCTGGATCTAACAGTGCAGGAATATATGAATTCTCTGAGACACTCATACTTAATTCCTTCTCAGGGCTGCTCCAGGGGCATGACAGGTATTTGATATCTCTTGCTCATGTTGCCCACAATTTGCAAAGCTCTTAGGGCGTATCTACACTGCAGGGCCAAAGTCGAATTAAGATACACAACTTCAGCTACGTCAATTGCATACCTGAAGTCAAAGTTTAATTCGGCATTTGGAGCTGCCTACACAGCAGGAAGTCAAAGGAAGAACACTCTTCCTTTGACTTCCCTTACTCCTCGTGGAATGAAGGTTACAGGAGTCGGAGTAAGAAGTCCTCCATCTCGACATTATTTTGAAATAACGTGAGTTATTCTGCAATAACTCTGCTGTGTAGAGGTACCCTTAGAATCTTGTGTTGAAAGACAATATGTCAATCTAAATTACCATAATAACTTTGACTATATCCCATTCTGCATTCCCCAAAGGAGTAGTCATGGGTCCAGGACTTTCCCATAAAAAAAATCAAGGTGTTTTCCTACTTTAGCAACGAATGTGTCCCCTTGTCTTTCCCTAAAGCTATGAAATCATAAGTTAGAATTTAAAGGGAGGGAGACCCTCTTCCAAACTGCTCTTCTCGCAATAAAATGTGGTAAAGTACTGCCAGCATATTAATTTGGTTCCCTTTAGACTCTGAAGAACAATAAAAGTCATTAATTTAATTCTACTACTATACAATTACCATTTACAACTAAAGCAAGCATCCTTAATTGCCAAGTATTATACCCATGAAAAAATGTACTCATATAAATTATGGGGAAGAAATCAAATATCCAAAATGAGGTTTTATTAGGAGGAAGTACATCAATTTATTTAAATACTAGATCAGTGCATGCTGTAAGTGTTGGAACAGATTCTTCTCCTCCCTCCTTTTCCTCCTATAATTTCTGTAGAAATTAGAGAAGCAGGGAGATGGGATCCTGTCAAAAATGTAGAGTAGGAAATTGGGAAGCTAGGTTCGATTTCTGGCTCTGACACTGACTAAGGGATTATTAGTTATAAGTTAAGAACATGAGTCTGGGAGTCCATAAGTGCTGGGTTCTATTCCCACCTCCACCATACATTCACATGGCCTTTGTCAAATCCCTTCATATTTCTTCTTCGACTCCCAACCTGAAAAGTATTGGGATACTACTGCTCATCAAACTCTGAAGGGTGTTGTGAAAATTACCATTTATAAAGCACTTTGAGACAGTCCAATGAAAAGTTCCATGGAAGTGCAAAATATAAAGTATGAAACTGCCCCTTGTACTTCTTTTAGAATAAATGAAAAATTAATTGGCCCATCAGAAAGTAATGACTGCACAGCCAAACTTCCACTTGCTTTCACCTTCGAAAGACCCTGCTATGCAATGCACTACCCACATACCAGTTTGTTTGCCACAGGCATAACAAAGACTCTTAAAGTTCAAGATTCAAAATTATTTTCCCACAATCTTCCTAAGCATTACCACACATCTTAAGGTAGATCATATGGGACGAGATTTATATATAAGAGCATGTAATAACTTAGTGGATAAATTAGGGCTGTGGCAGGGAGGCTAGAAGGGGAGCCCAGCAGACAAGGGAGAATGCAGAGGTCGGCAGCAGACTGGCCATTGTTAATCTCCCCTGGTCCGACAAACTCCCTATTCAGAACCAATTGGGTCCCAAGGATGCCGGACCAGGGAGGTCCAATCTGCAGTAACTAGTCATCTGTCTGTGGGTAGTGCTGGTGCTAGGCACTATACAAACATAAGATAAAGGTGATTCCTGCCCTGAAGAGCTTACAGTCTCAATTAGAGATGACAGATGAATACTATGAAAAAATCAGGCAAAACCACAATGTAACAAAAAGATGATTATGATCAATTGCAGATCAAAGATGCTGTCCAACCACAATTCATCAATTCAGAATATAATTGAGGAATGGTCCTGAATTCCTTGCTAACCCTAATCTCACACACAGCAGCATCTGCAAGTAACACTTTCTATCAGCTCATTGGCTAGAAGGCTCTGTCCTCTCCTGATGAGCATGACATGGCTTTGATTATGTGTGTTCCTCACTTCCTGGCTGGACCACGGCAATGCAATATGACTAAGCATGAAGCCAGCAGCCTTTGGGAAACTCCAACTAGCACAGAACACTGCAGCAAGTCTCCTCAGCATCACAGGCTACTATGAGACCCGCTAGAACAGTCCTTTGTTCTCTGTACTCCGCTCCCATAGACTATTGAGTCAAATTCAAGGTCTCCCATCCCCAGGGGAGCTGAGAGCTTTGCTAGGCCCCTGGGCAAAGGGGGCAGCTCTGCTCCCAGAAGGGGAAGGGCAGGGGGCATTTAGCCCTCAGCACCCCCATTAGTGCTGCCTGGAGCACTCCATGCAGTGCTCCTGCGGCCATTTAAAGGGCCTGAGGCTCCAGCTGCCACCATGACTACTGGCAGCTGGGAACTACAGGTCTTTTGAACTGCCAGGCCCCAGGGCAGTTGTCCCCTTCCCTTCCTCCCACTCCCCCCCCCCACCACCACCATCACCCCTCAGTGGGCCTGCCCATCCCTATCTTCAAAACCATCGTTGACAAAATAATTCCTCTGGTATGAGAATTTTTACAGGGCTGTTCCCAGTCTGTAGAACAAACTCCCCCAGGACTTCAGGGCCATCATGATACTCACCACCTTCCACTGCAACAGCAAGGCTTCTTTCTTCTGATCTGCTTTTTCTAAATATGAAAACAAAACTAACCAAAACAGAACTTCCCACTGCGTGCACAATTCTCCCTTTGGGAAGAGAATGAAAGAGAGAATGAGCCACACATGACAGATGTTACTTGTGTTTAATGCGCTGCTGGAAGTTATTCAGATACTGCAGTGATGAAGGCAGTATAAGAAACTATCCAAAATAATCTAGGTTTACCTTCCAGGTATGCTGTGACCATGTATTAGTATTTGATCATGTACAAGTGTAACTGAGATCTTTGGGCTTTTTCCTTTTTTTAATTAAACATACCTGAAAAGAACACACACACCATCTTCTAGCTGTAGGGATCTTACAAAAGCTCACACAGGCTGCTTTTAAGCCAACTGGTAAAACAAAAGCGCAGATTCAAACACTATCAGCCCATGCTGATCAGGGTGGGTAGTTTTCATTACCTTCTGATGGGCTAGTCTAAGCTATGACAAACCCATGTTTGAAAACTTAGACAAACAGGTTGGAATATTAAGATGAACTACTCTTCTAACAAGAGCTGCATGTAAGCCCTGGGCTATTTACATTTTCCTTAGGATAAAAGAACCAACGGGAAACCCCCACACATCTATCTGGCTCACCAGGCCTAAGCAAATTGAAGTGTGACTGGTGAAGCTATTTATTTGAATGGACTGGAAGAGCACAGTAATACAGAGAATCTTTAACCTCTTCAATTCCAGTTCATTAAGTATGTAAGACTCCCAGTAAGTTCAATGCTAGGTCCCACAAACATTCCATCTGCAAAGAACACCAGTTCAGGGCCAGCATGCATGTGCACAAAAGAGTTGAACTGGTTACTTCCCCGTGTTATGCTGGAGAACCATATACCCCCACCACTGCTGCATTTCACTGTATTAAACCAATGGAGATATAAGCAGGGTTGCCCTGGGACATGATGATTTAAAAGGGGCGGAGCCTCCTGACCACCAGTGCCTCAGCTGCAGCAGCAGCTGGAGGCCTGGGCCCTTTAAATTGTCACCACAGCCCCAGTGGCCTATCACCAGCCGTGCCGAAGACCTGGCTGGGGGAATCTAACCCAGCCCCTCCCATTCCAACTGAGGTCCTGTCATTTCTGGAGGGCAGGGCCTGGTGAAGTCTGTCCTCAGCCCTGGATACAAGAGTGGGAAACTAAAGCAAAGCAAGGGTGAATCAGGCCCAGTGGGTCAAATTCTGCTCTTAGTTGACCAGATGAAATGCCTATTGCAGCTAAGAAACTGGGTCAAAATCCCATAAGCTGCTGTTGAGCACTCTAACTCCAGTTCAGCAAACCATTTAAACATATTGTTCATTTTCAGCCCTAGGAAAAGCAGCCCATTTTATCAGGCTTGGTGGGAATACCGGTAATTGAGTGCTCTAGGAAGCAGGTGGGCAGACTATCTTAAGATCAACCTATCTGCAGTCCTCTAGAAATCTGGACCCAGTCCTTGCAATAGCAATCAGCATAATCTGAGCTTCCAAAAAAATGATAGACTCACACTCGTGTAAAACCAATGTGAAAGTCCATTGCTTTCAGTGGAGTTACCACAGATTTATATTAGTGTAAGTGAAAGGAGACTCAGGCCAATAGTCCTTCAGACTATTATTATTTTATCATTTAATTAAACTGGACCAAAGATCCGTTTTGTAGGCCAATAAAAATAAAAGACCAAAATCCACTCTAGGACATGCATGCTAGACATGCATGCAATGTGACCTCCCTGAGAGCCTTGCATGTACATCTTGGGGTATGTTTTAGCCCAATGCAATTATAAATTGCCTCATTCATTGCAGTTATAAACCAACAAGACATATCCAAAACATAAGGTGGGTTGCAGTGCAGCTGTCAAATCCAAAAAGCGGCTAGGTTTTAAAGATTTGCAAATGCACAAAAAAAGTGCAGTTGATAAAACAGTTGAGTTCTCTCATTATAAGTGTGAATGCTGTTATCTTGACCAAAAGGGAGTGAACATATGACTTCCTGCTACTTATAGGTCATTTGGCTGAAGAGTAGTGTCACTGTGCAGTTTGGTCTATTGGCAATTAGATATTGAATAAAGGCATGTAGACAGAGTCAAAATATCACTGTGCTTTATTGCCGACTCGCACAATAAGTCTCTGGTTGGCAATGCAGAATTAAAAAAAAAAATCTAGGCTGAAAGTCATGAGCCAGATGCTCAGCTGGCATAAATCAGAGAAGGCCCACTGATTTCAAGGCAGCTATGCCAGTATTCGCTAGCTAAAAATCCATCCCTGCACTGGGGAGTTTAAAAGGCCCTGTAATTAAGAATCCCACTAAAAACGCCTTCTGCGTGTGAGTCACATATGTCCCATAGAAATTTTATGGGCCTTTTGAAACAAGCTCCAGATTACACGTGAGAGTCATGCCAGAGATGCAGGTTTTCTGTAGAGGCACAAAGGAAGACTTATATGCACGGTCCAGACATTAATGTGATCACGGCAGTGGCACAGCCAGAAGGGCCCACTTGGGTGAGCCCAGACTTCGGGTAGGGGAGCAATGATAGGTAGCGGGGGTAAATCCCCAGCGCTCCAACCCCACTCACCTGACTGCAGCATTGGGGGGAGGAGGGTAAGCCATGGCGCCCTGGCCCCACTCCCCAGCTGGAATGCCGGGCAGGCTGAGACAAGCATGAGGAGAGTCCTGGAGGGCAGTGGGAGTGGGTCTCGATGCACAGGGGCTGGGCCACAGCCCACTCAGACCCACCCATGGCTAGGCTCCTGGATCATGGAGTCCGAGAGATTCTATTCCCCTATCACTTCTCCCCCCCCCAATCCATGATGACCAAATAAGATGCTTGCACCTGGGGCTGAAACCTATCTGGCATCTGATTCAGGAATACAGGCAAGGAAGGGTCACGTCTGAACACTCAAGATGATTTTAAGAATTAAGTCAGCAATTTATCTTATGCGATAGTCACTGAGAGGGAAAAAAATGCACATGATGCTGATGTTCCTCTGTCAGCTATGCAGGGCCTGTATCTGCACTTCAGACAGACAGCTGTGATCTTCCCTCTCACCAGATGGAGAAGGGTAATCCCTTCCCTGCTAACCTCTGAATAGGGTCTATACTCCATAAGCTTAGTGGCAAGCAAAGACAGGATAGAATATGGGAACAGACAGAAGGGGGAAGGAAAAACAGCACCTAGAAATTGTTTGGGGGTCTCCACTAATAGACACAGGACAACCATGTTCCTCTGCTAGTTAGGCAGCAGGTATATTAGCAGCAAGCAGGTGCTTTTACTTTACTGCAGAATGCTGCCTCACATGGTTTTCAGTGTGTTGCTAATTCCACACTGGATACAGAGGGAATAAGAGTAAAAAGAGGTGAACATGCTGAGAACACAAAGGGAGTTTTGGCTCATGAAAGTTTATCTCAGCTAATAAAGAGAATAAATTGGACATCGAAGTAAAGATGTCATTAGCAGAAGGTGTAGTACTTTGTCATTAATGGAATAATGTACCATGGTGCCTTTTGCAGGCTCTTGGTTATTAATTTGAAAATTTTCAATAAAAACCGTAAATTGAAAAAATAATACAGTAAAAAGAATGTCACCTTGGAGTAAAAGGATTTTTAAAGAAGCCTATTTGAAATGACATTTTCTCTCTATCTAATGCCTACTAGAGGTTTTCACAACTTACAGCATGGAGAATGAATATATTTCAGAAAGAGTCATTGGAAAAATTCAAGGCCCATTGCTGCATTCCTTGTGCAGTGAAAACTTCTACTTTCCCACTATAGCTATTCTTGTGTGTGTGTGCTCATGTATCAATGTGGGCATATATGAGGTGATAAATTGCAGTCATGCAATAAATGCATTTATCATAGCCATTTGCCACATCACCTGCACTCAATAACTAATCCATCCTTCTGGAACTCAGGGTATGTTTACACTTAAAATGCTACAGTGTCACCACTTCAGTGCTTCAGTGTAGACACTGCCTATGCTGACAGGAAGGTTTCTCCCAAAATCTCCTGAGAGGTGGTAGCTAAGTCAATGGAAGAATTTTTCTGTTGACGTCACACTGTCTAAACCCAGGGTTAGATCACACCTCTGAGGGTGTCTACACAGTAGTGGGTTTTTTTGGAATAATTGACATTATTTCAAAATAACAAAATGTGTGTCTACACAGCAAGCCCAATATTTCAAAATAATTTCAAAATAATGAGCTTCTTACTCCAACTTCGGTAGCCCTCATTTCACAAGGAGTAAGGGAAATCGAAAAAAGAGTGTTCTTCCTTCAACTTCTGACTACGTAGATAGTGCCAATAGCCGAGTTAAGCTACTTCAACTTCAGCTACATAATTGATGTAGCTGAAGTAGCTTATCTTAATTCGACTTTTGCCCTGCAATGTAGACATGCCCTGAGAAATGTACCTATTACAATGTAAATTCCTAGTATAGACTCACCCATATAATAATATCAACCTGCCACAAAAATATTTCCTTCTTTCCTCCACCAACTTGAAACTACAGACAATATTCATTTCTGGGCCAACAAAACACTAGCGGCTGGGACTCTTGTGAACCTAAACATAAGCTGCACTGGAGCTCAGGTGAATGCACCGCTCCTGCTTCTAACCAAGAAAGGTCCTGATATATGGGGCTTCAATGTGATGGCATTTTTATGGATACAAAAAGTTATTTTGGTTAATTTTAGAGGTCTTTTATTCAGTATATTTTGTTCCTTGAGTCCAGTAAATTTGGACTCAGGTACTTCCAGTTTTATGGGAGAAGAGGTATCAAGAATATATTTGATCCTCCCTAATCTGAGTGTCCCTGATCCAGCAACACCCGGGCTGTGTCTAGACTGGCGCGATCTTGTGCCAGAGCTATGCAAATAAGGCTCAGCGTGGAATATTGCTGAGCCTCATTTGCATAACTAATGAGCCGCCATTTTGTGGAAGAGGCTCTTGCGCAAGATGGAGCTGTCTACACTACCCTGTCTTGCGCAAGAAAAACTCTCTTGTGCAAAGCCGTTATGCTGATTATTTTCAGGCATAACAGCTTTGCGCAAGAAGGTTTTTCTTGCGCAAGAAGGGGCAGTGTAGACAGCTCCATCTTGTGCAAGAGCCTCTTCAGCAAAAATGGTGGCTCATTAGTTATGCAAATGAGGCTCGGCGATATTCCACGCTGAGCCTCATTTGCATAGCTCTGGCGCAAGATCGTGCCAGTCTAGACACAGCCCCGTAGTTCAGACCCTGGAAGGAGCAGGAGGAAGCGGCTCAGTGCTGCCACGCCCCTTTCCCTTAACGGAGGGAACACCAGCACAGTGAAGCACTTGAATGGAGGCTTTTCCCCTGATGTTCCCATTACGGCAGGGGGCAGTGCCTGGGAGCAGTGGGGGGCACAGAGCCCGGTGCCCCGCTGGAGTAGGGTGCAAAGCAAATGCCCCACCCCATCCCTCTGACACCCAGACCCTCCCCCCTCTCCTCCTCACACACCCTCCTAGACCCCACGCTTCCACCCCCAGCACACTCCTGCACCCTCCCTCCCAGAGCCTGTATATATTGCTATGTTACATGCAAAATAAGAATTCAGCCCTTTGTAAAATGTTTTTTAAAAGTATACATGAACACCCAAGGTCCAGAAAATTCCATAATCAGGCACAACCTATTATCCAAGGTTGCCAGATTAAAGAGGCTCAAGTGCAGTTCTATTTTTTTTTAAATGTTCAAACTCCCTAAAATGTTTACACATAGAGAGAACAGATGGAATATAAAGCTTGTTTGCCATCCCAAACTTATGGCAATAAAATCTTTAAACCACACTGCTATATAATCCTCTTTTATACACACCGCATGTGATAAATAGCAGCATGAGGAGCTTTAGACCACCTCACCTGCATTGTGCCTCCAATCCATCTCGGCCGGGACTGTTCTAACAGGCCAAGGGTATGTCTACACAACAGCATTATTTTGGAATAACTGACATTATTTCAAAATAAAAAAGTGTGCATCCATACAACAAGCTGTTATTTTGAAATAATGTCAAGATGGAGCACTTTTTACTCTGACTCCTGCAACCCTCATTTTACAAGGAGTAAGGGAAATCGAAGGAAGAGTGTTCTTCTTTCGACTTCATGCTGTGTAGACTGCGCCAAAAGACAAGTTAAGCTATTTCAACTTCAGCTACCCAATTAACGTAGATTAAGTTGCGTAGCTTAATTTGACTTTTTGCCCTGCCGTGTGGATGTGCTCCAAATGACTGACCAGGTTCCAACAGGCTACTAAGATAATAGTTTTCACTTGTAAATGTGACTATTCCTGCCTGGAATTGCACTCACCCTAAACTCCAGAACTAGCAGGATTTAATCCTGGACCAATGATAAAAGTCAGCAACATCTGACAATCCTGCAAAGCTATAAGTGAAAGCTTTGTGCCACTGGAAAAGAGAACAATCAAATATTTCAATGGGACAAACAGCCTTGGAAGATCAAATGATACTGAAGCTTGAAATAATCTCCTTATTATTTATAGAAAAGCTATTTTTTTTAAAATATTAGTCTTAATTGTTTTCTCTCAAAGTCCTCATGCCTGGCCCATTCATGGGCTCATGCATAGGCCATATTTCCTATTGACTTAAAATACAGGACCATGAAAACTAAGCTATAACCCTCTTGCTCCTTACATTTGTCGTTACACCAACTTGTTGTATCTTGTCTTCATTCACCCTGTCAACCCTGTGGGGCAAGAGCTATCCCTCTGGCAGTATGGCTTAGTGGACAGAGCACTAGACTGGAATTCTGTAGACTTCTGTTCTCATTCTGGCTTGGCTGCTGGGTGACCCTAGACAAGTCACTCCTGTCCCCTCCCCCTCCCCCCCTCCCCCATCTCGGTTTCCTCATCCATAAATTGAGGATAATGATTCTGATTTGCTTTGCAAAGCATTTTAAATCTATGATAAACACTAGATAAGAGGTAGGCATTACTACTGTTATATGGTCACACAGCAGGGTCTCCAACTCACTGGGGAGCGCAAATGTTACTCCTATGCAGGTAATAAAAATTCAGTTGGAGGGCTATAAAAAATAGCCTCAATACATTTTCAAACATCCTAAACATTTCCAAAATGAATTGTTTTGAAAATGTGGCATGTACAGAATAGATGAAGGTTAAGTGTGTATAAAAGGTCATTATAGCAGTGCTATTTGGGATGATTTATGTCAATAGTATGTCACTAATAAGCAAGGCAAACTCATACTGATAAACCTTTTAGATTGGTACAACCTATTATAGATTCTCTTTCTTCCTGTGTACGCATGGTGTGTGTGACAGGCCTGACCCAAAACCCATTGTAGTCAGCGGGATGGGTCTCACCACTGATTTTAGTTGAGTTTTGTATCAGGCTATGCTAGAATTTCCACAGGTGTAGCATAATACATATATTTCACACAGAAAAGAGAACATTAGTGAGGTTGCAAAGTTAAGCATTCAAAAGTCAGGAAATGCCAGAATTAAGCGAGCCTGTGCAGAAATGCTGTGGGAAAATACACATAACCAAGCTCAATTAAGGCTACAAAGGTAGCTTCAATGCTTTTGAATGCTTGTCTTTGCAACTTTTAATAATGTTCTTTAGAAACAGTCGTGTATGTTTAGCAATATATATATGGGGATAGATTAATAGGCAGAGTTTAGGTGGTGCGGTCAATGGTCTGTGATGAATGTATTTATAGGATGGCTATGCAATTTATCACATGCTGGATACCACCTCCATGTATGCAGTGTATATAATATGCACATATACATGACAAATATATATAAACTAGATTTAGAATGTGTGTGTGCGCGCACGTGCACAAATGCATGTGAGAGATACACAGACATGTATGCACACACACCATTATTTTGGGACATGGCATATTTCTAAATGCCCATAGACATGAGTTCTCATAGTCAAATTCTTGCATCCGCAGCTCCTTTAAATCAGGACAGTGACAACAGCAGAAGGTTTTAGATGTCATGTTCTGGTCTGACAACGAATGAGGACATATATGCAGCACTAACATGGCAAATACAGGGAATTGCAAACTCCTTTACATGTTTGTGGTAGCTGCAAGTCTTCCTGAAGTGCGATTATATTGTGATCCCTAATAATTGCAATGTGCCTTCACAAATCAATTAAAATTCACATGGACTTTGTGATAGAGACAAAAAGCACATCAATTACATGTCATTTTTGCAGTGATTTAGCCCTTCAAGTTATATTTTTGTCATTCTTTGCCTTTACCCCACTGCTCAAGTTGTTGCTGTCAAGCAAGGAAGCAGTAGTGACAGCCACATCTTGAATACCCATCTTTCACTCCACAAATAATCTAGTTTGCAATGGGTATCTTTACCCACTATTCTTCTATTTTCCATTTCATGAGCTGCCATGAAATTGACATTTAAAACTAATTGTACGGTAAAATCTACCAGAGTCCAGAAACTGTGTCTGAGATTTGTGGAAAGGCAGTAGGACCTGATTCTCGCCTGTATTAGTTTTCTGTCTGCTACATAACTGTGAATGAGTGCTAAAGGGGATTATTAGGCCCCAGCGGTGAGATAGAGTGCATATAACTAATCTGCATTGCTTATCTCAAGCAGACAGTGGTCTGTCAGGACCTGTCTACATGCCCTCCATGCTTGTCCCTAGCTTTTATTGTCTTGCTACTGCCGCTGCTGCTGGTGGCTCTCCTCTGCTCTTATAAACAACCAATTACTGCCCCAAACAGATGTCTGTGGCTATGATCAAATAATTTAGTTGGAGTGAAGAGGCCTTAAACAGGTCAATTTCATTCAGTTAGACATGGTATCTGACCAAAGTGGAAAGTAGGGATTGCAGGGTGACCTGAACTTGTGAGTTATTGAGAGTGGCTAAACTTAGGACAGAGAAGAATGAGCCAACTTTAACCAGTTACTGCAATAAAATGTGCAAAATAAAATTACAAAACATTTGTTTAAAGGCTTGTCTTGCTGCTCAAAATTATGGAGGAGAAAGCCCATTCATGCCTGCATAATATGCATTTTAAACATGTAGAGAACAAAAGATTTATCACTCTCTGAAATTAAACCAGTGGTGTACTGTATATAGCTTTTATAGAGATAATAATTTTAGCTATATACACAAGTGGCTTTTTTATATATAGACAGCTTTTGTCAAAATCAGTGGCATATTTTAATAGGTTCTGATAGTAAGAAGCAGTAAAAAATTAGCAGATTTTTTGACTGTCAAGTAATTTTGACATGCTTGCCTTTAGCAAGAGGTTATAGTTCCCATTAAAACATTAAGGCTAGTTAGGAGTTTTATTACTAGACAGTTCAATAAAGTTACATTTAGCAATTGGTTTCCTTGTCTGCAGTGATATATGTGTCAGAAAGGTCCTCAGATAGCAAGGCAATGAATACAGCTTAAGAAGAGCCTTAGAATTTTTTCGTCATATCCTTGGGATATGACTCAGGTCATCACAAACAAAATATGTAGTCATTTGGCTGCTAGTTATACCTGAGGACAAAAATAACATGGCCAAGAACATAAGAGATTTTTTTTAAAAAATTTTTAGTGATCGTTGTGTTGCAGAGCTTCAAAGTCGTTGGGCTTTTTTCCCATTCTATGATGTTTGTATCAATCCAAAGAGCATAAAGCTAAGAATGGGCTGCCATTAATTGAAATTTTGCCCTTGATTTCAATGGGAGTCAGGATTGGACCCAGTGCGTGAATTTCCATAGGAAGTAAAATTCCTTTTCAAGATTTTGCCTATCTAGCCTAGCGAGGTTCCGGTTACAATATGTGAACATTTGCAAACAAGGTTAAGAACTGGGCTAAAGGAAACACTGGTGTAAATATTTGTGAAAAGCCAAGAATTTGGGCAACTGAACTGCCCAGTCTTCAGAAACATTGCCACAAACAATGCAGTTCTGTGGGGCTTACAAATGGGCGTCCTGTTCACTTTTGCTAGGAATCCATCATGCTCCCTGGTCAGAACTCAGCAATGTGAATGATAATAAATTACTCTTTATTTGTGCTGTAGTAGTGCCTTGGGCTCCCAATAACAAATCGGGGCCCTACTCTGCTGGAGAGGGGGCACACACACAAAGAGATGGATACTGCCCTAAAGAGCTTACAAACATGAGTATTGGGTTGTATAGTGTGTTCTAGGCTGAGCATGGATTGGCCACTGCAGCAGGAGCACTGAAGCACTGTACATGAAGACCACACAATAGGTCCTCTAAACCTCCCACAAAAACTGAGCAAGTATGGCCACTTGTATAGCCTGCATCAAGGGAACCTAGGCTGGAGACCAAGTACCAGGCCAGCTCCATTGTTTGGAGCAGCAGAGAACAGGGGCAAAGCACCTAACAGTCCCCACTCACACTGAAGAAGCTAGTGACGGCAACATGCCTACCCTTCCACAGTCTCTAGCTGAGTGAACAGAAGGCCTGTCCATGAAGCCAGCCCTCAAGTGCGCTCAGGCCCTCCAACACAGAAGCAGTTGCCCCTGGGATCTGGTGACTCAAAGAAACTAGTGTTCCCAGCCACCACTGCTGCTACTATGGCAATGGTGGCAGCCAGCGCCCCAGGACCTTTAAAGCATCGCCGCAGTGCCATGCATTACGGGTTGGTGGGAGGCACACCACGCTCCGCGAGGTGCTGAGGGGGGCACACTGTGTTCCAGGCAGTGCTGAAAGTGGGGGAGGGATACCACACTCCAAGCAGTGCTAAAGGCTGGCTACCCCAGCCCTGCCCCTTCCACCTGAGGCACTACCCCTTCTGGGAGCACAGAGCCAAGCCCCCTCACACACACACACCCCCACACACCTTACCCAGGGGCCTATGGAGACTGTCAGCACCCTGAGTGAGCTCGCAGCCTCCTTGTATACTTCCCTCTATTATATACCAGAGCTGGTGCATGCCCAACTTGGCTCTGGCCTGAGTACAGAGCCAGAAGTACTGTAAGACATTCCAGAGAGTAACTTTCCCAAAGTGATTTCTCTTTCCATTTTCGATAGATGAATGTATCTCTGGGTCTGACTGGGTTTTGCTGCCTTTGTTTATTACTTCTGTGGAGTTTGTGGTGAGGTAACAAGACAGAACATATCACTCTGAGTTCTATAACAAAGGAAAGATACTATTTCCTTACGGCCTATACATAAGGATTGCCTCAAACTTGGAGCATGGGATTTTTTAGGAACAATATTCTCTCTCTGAAAGCACAGAGCACAAAATGCTTTGGAGAATGGTGTATGAAAACCTTGAACAATTACAGAATGACCTGAATGCAGAGAAATTTGTTGTCACTCTTCTATCAATGGAGGAGGCAAATTCCAGTCCAAAAACTTTGTCCCATTTAATATGACTGTGGATGTTGGGCCTTATCCAAACCCCATTGAAATCAACAGAAAAAGTTCCACTGACCTCAATTGTCCATACAAATATCTAATCCTCTTAGAGATCTTGCTAAACTCTTCACCTTAGTGATACCCAGTAACAATAAGTACCGCAGGTTACTTATACTTGCTTAAATAAATATATTTCAGTGGACTGAGCATGACAGAAGCCAAATGAGGGAATTAAAGGAGAAGTTAAGATACCTGGTACAGACGGTGTATTCAAATCTTTGGAGAATAAATTAAATGAGGGAGGTAGTGGAGAAGTTGAAGAAGCAGATGGCATGTAGACAAGTATGTATAAGATAAGGAAAACAAGAGCCAGCTTATAGACACATAAAATGGAACCAAAAGATACAGCATTAAAGATAAAGGATAGGGGAGGGAGAATAGAATGACCAATGCTGTAGTCAAAAATCCATAGTAAAAGGGGACTGTTGGAGACTGGCGTGAAGGGACACAAAATTGGAAAGTGTGTCTGATCTAATTTGACTAAAATGTGAATAGACAAGACTGATCAAGAAAGTACCACTTACATCCCCATTTAACAGTTAGGGAACTGAGGCAAAGAGATATTAAGTGATTTTTTGCACAAGGTCATGCAGAGTACTGATTTTTCTCCCCATTAACTTTGGTGGTAGTAGAAGGGCACTCAGCACCTGTGAATAATCAGGCCATTTATTTAATTAGCTGCCTAAATATGGATTTAGGGTGAGTTTTTTCAAGGATGCCTAACTGACCTAGGAACACGTCCTATTGAAAGCCAATGGGACTTGTAGTCCTAAACCTCTTGGGTGATTTTTGACAGTTACACCCATAGGAGCCTAATTTTAGTAACTGATTTTTTTAAATGAAATCTTAGCCACAATGTTTAAAAAAACCCAAACCTTCCACTATCAAACTATCACTGCCATTTTTATGGGGACACAATTAAAATGACCAATTTAATCCACATACCACAATAGAAACATCACCCAGTATTTGTTATCCAACTCAAAAACCCATAGTTTCTACTTAAATAGATCCTTTCAGCCATAGATCTCAATGCACTGAACAAACTTTGATCTGTTATGTATTTTTGCCATGCTTAGCACAATGGGACCCTGATCATGACTAGAGACTTTAGGCATTAACACAGTACAAATAATTAATATTAATTAATTATGCCCAATTATTCCCTATGAGGAAGCATTGTTTTACTATAATGAAAACTATCAGACTGTAAACTGAAGGACAGGTTGAGATGCTGGTCGCTGTGTTTCTTGTTGAATCCCTCCCGTATGATGAAGGTGTGAATAATTTTGTGAAATATTATTTGCAAACATGGCACCAATTTCCAAACAGAATTTTGCACTAGCTATATTCCCCACTGTACCTCCTTTTAATCACTCTTTACAAACAGGTAGAATTCTGTTCAAACCAATGCTCATAAATGCTCATGAATTTTATGTCTCAGATCCAACATTAATCCAACCACTAAATTATATCACATTGCAAACTAGACTGCTGCACATGTTAACACTCACACACCGTTTCCTTAAGCATTTTTACTATCCAGGTTTCTTCCTTCCCATTGACCATCTATCTGAGGCTATGTCTACATTGCACCATAATTCGACATAAGATACGCAATTTGAGCTACACAAATTGTGTATCTTATTTCAATGCTATTTTGAAATAGCTTATTTCATCATTTGGCACTGTCTACACAGCACCAAATTTCGAAATAAAGTGCTATTCTGAAACATCCCTTATTCCTTGTAGAATGAGGTTTACAGGGACATCGAAATAGCAAGCCCAAAATAACGGGCTTGCTGTGAAAATGCAGGATAGCTATTTTGGGGTACTCTAGTATCCTGAAATAGTGTTGCAGTATAGATGTAGCCTCACTGTCTGAGTACTGTGGTGTGGGGGGGGGAGGGTTTCTTAAAACCCCATTGCCTGAGGCTGTGAAAATGATTGGAGTTTATATGTGTATGTTGTAATTTTCTAGACATTGTTATAGATTAAAGTTAGGAAATATGGATGCTACAGACTAAAACTTAGAAGAAAAATAAACAGACTTGAATTTACAATTTTTTTAAATCTCAGAATTTTTTGGGGGGGGGGCATGAATTTTTTTAAGCTGGCAATAGTACTCTCTGTATTTTTGGAGATATGATTCCCCAAGATGCATCTAGTTAAGTTATTAGCTAATCGTGTTTCTAATCTCTCTAAATTCCTCTGTCCTCATTAGTAATACTTTTTCTTTTGTTATCATCCATTATATTTAATTAAGATGTCATTTGTTTCTCCTTCCAGCTCTAACAGAAATACTATATGAGAATATATAGGATAACACTGATCACCAAGGAAATTTACTGAACCCCTCTCTCCAAACTGATAAAAATATTAGAAGAACACTAGTATATACTAATGATCAGCTGATTCTATCTACCTTCTAAAATACAATCAAATTCCAAAGCCACTGCACACAATCAGTTTTTATATGGCACCCGCTGTGCCATGCCAAAATGCTAAATAGCTCAGAAACGGGCAGTACGAATGTAGCCTTCTGGCCAGACATGTGCTACTTTGATGGACATTCATGGTAGCACTATAAGCAGAACACTACATTCTTTGCCTCCTGTTGTGCTGAATTAATCTTGAGGATTGAAACATTGTTCCATGAGTAGTGTAAAGACATTGGTGGGGGGGAGGGGGGGAGAGAATCTTCATTTTAGTCACAGCAGTGCTCACTGAAACACGGATTTCACAGCCCAGAGAATCACTACAAATGGCATTTGAAATCTTTATAGTGAATCAGTTGAGAACATGTGATGTCATGCGATGTTCCAAAAGGACAGATGCAAGCAAGTCGAGAACCTTCGTCTAACTTGGGGCAGAGGTGTTTTTTGGGGTTTTTTAAACTCAGCACAACACAAAAACATAAGAGTGGAATCAAACGAATGTAAAAGACTGGAGTCAGTTTTGGACACTCCGCTGTGCTGAGAAGAGTGCTGGACAATCTATGCACAAAGAGGGGAGCATGGAGCAGAAATCAATCTCTCCTAGCCTGGCTCTGTTGAAAACACACACACACACACAGGGCAGCCAGTCTGCAAAGGCCCCAATAGAGAAGCCTAAAAAATGAGAGTGCATGACCATATCTTTTATGTGCAGCCATGGAGAGATGCAAAAAAATGGCCAGAACATGCAGCCCCATTTTATGGCTCACTCATTCCTCTCAAGAACAAATTTTAGCAGAGGGTTAAGTCTATATTCTGGTTGGCATCTTATCTAAACATTCTTTGACATCATGTGTGAGTGAGTGGCCTCATGTTTCATCTATAGGTCTGGAATTTGTGCTTTTGTAAATGAAGATATGCAATGACAATTACATTTAAAAAAAAATCAAGAGAATGTCAAAGAAAAGATTAAATTCTTAGCTAGTGTAACTCCACTGAAGTCATGTCAGCAGAGCATTTGGTCCTAAAAGATTAAGTGAAAGTAATCAAGGGAATTACTCCAGAATAAATCAACAGAATCCAGCCAAGGAATACTCCCTGATCCCCTGAGATCTTTCCAGCTTAACACCCAAGTAGGAGTCTTGTCAACCCAATCACTATTATAAACACTTATTGTACCATTGGGCACACACTCTGGTTGCTGCTTATCCTGAATAACTAATTAACTTTAGCATCAGTCCAAAGGAAGTAAAGCCATTCAATATGCATTTAGCAGGGATAAAAATCAATCTAATAAAACAGATGTGTCGGCTCTTTTGGCTAGTGTATTCTAAAATATTAAACAATCCCTTTTCATGATATAAATAACATGTATTTAATTGAATTAATATTGACTACTAGTAATTGCTCCTTGTTCCTCAAGGCTGCCTTATATTAGTGGGAGGAGTGGTGGAGGTTATTGCCTTTTAAAAAATCCTCAGGCCCTGAAGCACCTTTTCTGCCTTATTATTATTGTAATAATGAGGGCAACTGATTTGATCTCTTCTTACACAATACTGCAGCACAACGATGGCTAAATAAACAGCCAAAGTCCTTTTGTCCCTGTGGGCTGTTTCTCGGTAATTAAAATCAATAGGATCTTTCTCGGAGGATCTCTTTAACCTCATCGAGCCACAGTGTTCTGAGCAGGTGATGTAAAACAAACAAATGAACTTGCAGTCCTTGTGAAGAAAATATATCTAGAAGGGAAAGCACCATTATTTTATTAGTATCATGGTTTCGGGGGGTGGAGAGGCTCTGTGCTTATTTAAATCTTGAATGCTTGCTTTCCTTGTTTCACCCTTCATTAAAATCATCATCCTTGTAAGGCTGCTCCAGCATCCCCTATTCCATAAGGTCATGGAGACTGAAATATTCCATTGATCTTTGTGGGAAGGAGGGCAGGCAACAATTTAAGGAAGAATATGGGGGAGGGGAGAGGAAGGAGAAAATATCATCCATGTGAGATTCAAGTCAAGAGTACTCTAACACCACAGGCCCATTTCCCATGATGCACCATTCCAGTGAAAATCCATGAGTGGGGCCCTACCAAATTCACATTGTGAAAAACATGTCTTCCATGTGCTTTTAACCTATGCTGTACAGATTTCACAAAGGAGACCAGTGTTTCTCAAATTGGGGGTCCTGACCCAAAAAGGAAATTGTGGGGGGGGGTCACAAGGTTATTTTAGGGAGGGGTTGCGGTATTGCCACCCTTGCTTTTGCACTTCCTTCAGAGCTGGGTGGCCAGAGAGCAGTGGCTTGCAGACTAAGGGCCCATCTCTGCAAGCAGCAGTAAGGGTGGCAATACTCAACCCCTCACTGTGCCCCATACCCCCACCCCCACCCCTACCCAAGCTCTTCCCCCCAGGACACAACCCTATCCTGCCTCTTCCGACCCCCACTCTGCCTCCACTCCATCCCTTCTCCCAGTTCCTCACCCCTCCCTGCCTCTTCCTACTCCTCCCCCTACCTCCCAGAGCTGCCTATATAACATCAGCAGGCACTGGTCACCTGCAGGTGGAATCAGACCTGGGACCTTTGGAGCTTAGGGCGTGAGCCTCTACTGCATGAGCTAAAAGCCAGCTGGCTATTAGCTAAGACTGTAGAGCAGACTCATCATTTTCTCTGTAAGTGGTCTCAGTGCCACTTGAAAGGACAGTACACCACACCCAGCAGATGTGATATATAGTTAAGATATACAGTTACGGAATAGAGAAGGAGAAAGGCCTTCAGGCATGTGAAAGGATCTTCAGGCATGTGCAAAGAGAGACTCCCTTGGCCCAGGAAACTGGGCAAAGCTGAGTAAAATCCATTACAATGTCGGAAATTCAAGGAGCCTGGGTAACAAAATGGAGGAACTAGAACTACTAGTGCAGGAAGTGAACACAGATATTATAGAGATAATAGAAATATAGTGGAATAGTAGTCATGACTAGGGCACACATATTGAAAGATTTGTGTTGTTCAGGACACACAAAGTTAAAAGATGTGGAGCAGCATTGCATATTGATGATGAGATAGGCTAGAGAAATTAGAAGTGATGGAATGGATAAAATAGAATCTGTTTGGATCAAAGTCACTTTGGGAAAGAAAGGTAACCCGGTCTTTAGTAGGATAATGCTAAGGGTCTACTGCAGATCCCCTGGATTCATTTTGGACCTGGAGAGCTTGAATATTTTTAATGAAATAAATACTACAGGGAATTGTAAGATTATGTGAAATTTTAAAAATTTCCAAATACAAAACTAGAGCCCATGTACTACTAATAATGGTAGGGCTCCGATATTCCAGGATGTAATAGTGGACAGATTTCTTCACCAAATAGTCACCAAATTAACAAGAGGTTTTAGATTTAATATTGGTAAGTAACAAGGACCTCATAGAATAACCAGTTGTAGAGGGCAGCAATGGCTCAAATTTAGTTTAATTTAAACTAAATGCAAGGATAAACAAAAATAGGTCTGCACCTAGAGTCCTTGATTTCAAAAAGAACAAACATTTTAAAAATGCAAGCGAATTCATAAGGGAAATGAACTGTATTCAAGAACTCGGAGGAGCTGAAGGTGAAAGGCTTACAATGGATTTAAGTCAAAGTTGCAGAAACTATCTGAAGCCTGCATGCCAACCAACAGGAAAAAAAAATCACAGGGAAGGGTTGCAGACGAAGCAAGTGAAAAGTGCCAAAAGCCAAGCACAGTTGGACCTTGTAGAGGAAATTAATCAGTAGTAAAATATTCTATAACCATGTGAATAAAAAGAAAATGAAGAAAGAAGTAGGACCACTAAGCACTGATGAAGTTAAATCTGGGGATGGCCCAACACCTAAATGCATGTTTTGGCTCAATTTTTTAAGGCTAATGAGGAGCTAAAGGGGCAGTGGTAGGGTGGCCAGTGGAAAGGGGGATACTGAAATAGAAATTATCACATCCAAGGTAGACGTCAAACTCAAACAGCTTAATGGGACCAAATCAGAGGACCCAGAATCCCCATCCAAGAATATTAACATAACTTGCCTATAATTTGCAAGCCCAATAGCAAGATTTTTAATGAATCTATAAAATCAGGAGTTATACCCTATCACTGGAGAATTGCTAATATAATATCTATTTGTAATAAAGGGAAGAAAGTGATCCAGGAAGTTAGAGTCCCATTACTTTGACATGAGTTGCCACAGAACAAATTTTGAAAGTAGTTAAGGACATAAATGTAAATAGTAATTGGGATAAAATACACCATGGTTTTACAAACGGTAAAGCATGCCAAACCAACCTGATCTCCTTCTTTGAGAAGATTACTAATTTTTTAGACAAAAGAAATGCAGTAAATCTAATCTGCCTGGAGTCAGTAAGGCATCTAGTACAGTTCCACATGGGAAATTACTTGTTAAATTGGAGAAGATGGAGGATTAATATGAGAATTGAAATCTGGATAAGCAACAGGTCATACTGAAAAAGTAAACTGTCAGGCTGGAGAGAGGTTAACGGTGGAGCTCCTCAGGGATCAATTTGGGGGGGCGGGGCCAATTTTATTTAACATTTTCATTCATGACCTTTGCACAGGAAGTGAGTGTATGCTAATAAAATCTATGGATATCATATTATAGATATGGGAGGCATTACCAATATAGCAAAGGAACAGAATATCATAGAAGATCTGGACAACCTTGAAAAGTGCAGTAATAGGAATTAGATAAAATTGAATAGTGTAACATACAAGGTCATGCATTTAGGAACTAACAACAAGAATCTCTGTTTATACACTGAATATAAAGCTGCTTCACTTTGGCTAGAGGATCCACCTTTACCGTCTATGAGCGAGGCCCAGACAGTACAGTTACATCACATCAGACCAGAAGTGAATCTATTCCTCCTGAAAAGACGTAAAAACTTAAACCTGAAGAGGATGTATAATATGAAATATTGTGAATGTAATTAAACGGTTGGGGTTAGGTTTACAGTGAGCAGCTGCAGAGAAAGCCAAAGAGAGCTGAAAGCCAGCTTTACTCATAGCAAATGTGTGGCTCTGGGGAAGTGGTTCTCAACCTGTAGATTACAGACCGCATGCAGCCCCATCAGCACATGCAGCATCCGCAGGGCCATATGGGTAGTGTATATTATTGTGTGAATGTAGCCTACATAACACACAGAGCTACATATATGACTCACAATGGTAAACAGGCTGAGCACCACTGCTCTGAGGCAATGTTGTTGTGTTTATTCAATCTGATCATCTCCCCAATCACTGTGAATCCTCTGTGAGTAAAATGATTTCCAGTACATATTATCACCATTATCCAAGGCACTGATGAGACCTTATCTGGAATACTGTGCGCAATTCCCATAGTCTCCCATATTCAAGCAGAATTAATTCAATCTGGAACAGGCACAGAGAAGGAATGGAAAACTTGCCTTATGAGAGGAGGCTCAAGGAGCTTGGCCTGTTTAGCCTAACCAAATGAAGGCTGAGGGGAGATAAAATTGCTCTCGGTAAATGCAACAGAGGGATAAATATCAGGAAAGGAAAGAAGTTCTTTAAGTTAAGTGCCAAAGCTGGCACAAGAAAAAGTGGATATAAGTTTAGACTTGAAATTAGATAAATATTTCAACCATCAGAGGACTAAAATTCCAGACCAACCTTCTAAGAGGAGCCGTGAAGGCAAAAAACCTAATTGGCATCAAGACAGCTTGATTAGTTTATGAAGGGGGTGGTCGGATGGGATTGCTTGAGAGCAGCTCTGTGTAAACATGAAAGCTCATCTCTCTCACCAACAAATTTGGTCCAATGGAAAATTGTCTCTCTCCCACACTGTGTCCACAATGGCACATGGCCCATCTGCAAATGTCAGTAGCAAAAAATCTTAAATGGCTGGAGACTGAGCGCTCTTTCCCAGATTTTTGGCTGGTGGACCTTACCAATGTGCTCAGAGTTCCATGGGTCACCATTCTGGGTGTCAGGAAGGAATTTCCCCCAGGTCAAATTGGCAGAAACATGGGTTTTTGCCTTCCTCTGCAGGTCACTTGGGGCACATCTACACTGCAGCATTATTTTGAAATAACAAGGTGAGGGTCTACACAGCAAACCCGTTATTTTGAAATTATTTTGAAATAACAGACTTCTTATTCCAGAATAATAAACCCTCATTTCACGAGAAACAACACCTATTTTGAAATAGTTATGGTGTGTGTGGACGGCACAACTCTGTTTTTTTCTAAATAAGTGGCCTCCAGGGCTTCTCACAGCTGCCCTTGTGGCCACTCTGTCCACACCCTTCCAAACTATATTTTCTCTTCCCCTGCAGGCTTTTAAAGGTGCAGCCACAGATGAAACAGTTTGTAGCACAGGGAAAGCCCTGACAGCACTTTGGCACACAGCACCAACCTTGTGTGCAGCAATGGCTCACCCCAGTGCTCCCACTGAGCTTCCTCAGGACTGCTAGTGAGCTGGCAGCCAGATTCCTAGCCCCTGCCCAGGGTCAGAAGAAGGCGGCCCCTTCCTGATCTGGTGTGGAGATCCTGAATTTCACTGAGGTCTGGGGAAAGGAGACAAACCTCCAGGATCTCCTCACCACACGCAGGAACACTGATGTGTACAGCCAGATGGCCGCAAGACTGGGCCAGGACATGCGCACCCAGGAGCAGGTGAACATGAAGATCAAAGAACTGAGGCAGGCCTACACCAATGCCAGGGAATGCAGTTCCTGCTCAGAGGCAACACCCCAGACCTACCACTTTTATGAGCAGCTGCACCACATCTTTGGGAGGGGGGAGGGAATCCCTTCCTCTGCCCCTCGTCATAGGCTCCAGCCTGGAGATGCCCATCATCAGCCTCCCAGAGGTCAGAGCTGTACACCAGGAGGAGGAGGAGGAGGAAGTAAGTGATGGTGGAGGAAGAGGATGAGGCCAGCCAGGACATGATGCCCACCAGCCAGGAGGTCATCCTGTCTCTGGAGCCAGTACCTCTCTCCCAGGATGTCACCCAGGGTTTGGATGAAGCCGGGGAAGGCCCATCAGGTAAGTTCAATTACTTTCCCTAGACACATGCAGTGAGGGGCTGCACACTCCTTGCTCAGCCTTGAGAATTGCATAGCAGCCTACGCACATGTGTGCACATGGAGTGCCAGTCTGGAGCAGACAGCTGCATGAGGCTGCCACAAAAGAACCTTGCGCTTCTTCTCAGAAGGTTCCTGCACAGGCCTGCCTTACTCCCAACTCCATGGTGGGACACCTTCCCCCCACAAACCTCTACTAAGGATACTGGGGTCATGGATACACACAGCAGTACCGCACACAGCACAGGCTCATGCCCAAACCCTCGGGACAGCATCCGCTCCCAGGCACGTGTGACAAGATGGAGGACACTGAGCCTTCGCATGGGAACCTGCTGGGGGGAGGAGGAAGAGGGGACTCTAGTACCACCCTCCCCAGCAAGCAGCATCTGCCGCTCACACACCGGCCCACCCTCTCCTCCAGCTGACAGGGATACAAGTTCTCTCCCTGTGGGATGCTACAACTGCCAGACTCGGTGTGTGCATGGCACAGAGAAAAAGCGAGCCACCTCGTCTCCTCCTCCCACCCGTAGACACCTGGCCTGGCCAGCACCTCTCCATGCCTGCTTTTCCCCGGGACATCTGTGCCTCTGCAGGACAGTGCACACTGTCCAGGACAGAGATGGCCTTGCTCGAAGCAGATCACCATCATCTGAACTGAGACTTTTCAGTGTCGGCCCATACATTAGGGCTAGGCTTCATGTACAGTGTCTCCTCGGATGACTGCCCTTCTTCACTTTTCTTCACAGCTGGACCAGCTGTGAGTGAGGTGTATCTACCATCTCCCATGCCATTCTCGCAACCCCACGAGAGCCACTGACACAGATGACCTCACAAGGACCTGGAGTGGGAACACATCACCTGCCTGCCTGCCCTGCAGTGGTGTCTTGAGTGGCAGGAGCAGAGGTGGGATGCTGACTTGGAGCTGTGCCGCACCATCTGGCAGGAGCTGACCCAGCAGACCCGGAGCAGGTGCATGGCATACACCACCGCCATCGACCGCATGCTTGCCACAATTGAGCGGTCCAGCAGCCGTCTCCTCTTCCTTCCCCCCCCTGCATCCGCTCCTTCCGTAGTCTGCCCCGCACCCATTCCTGTCCCTGCCCCTGCCCCTCTGGCTTCTCCCCCTAGCACCCCTGCCCCCCAGTCGTGGCTACCAAGGGCCCCGCACAAGAGGCACTGGGATCACCCAAGGCAGGAGCCAGTCCCAGCTCCATCGCTGAGCCCCCTCCTCCCCCCTTTTCCCCCTTCTTTCTCCTCCTTCCACTCCCAGTCCCTTCCCAGTTTTATTTACCCCAAATAAAAAAAACAGTTGATTGTTTCAAACCCAAAAGTCTGGTTTATTGTATCTTCAGGGGAGGGGAAGTGTGAAGGGAGGAGGGTGGGAGGAAAGGCACAGAGGGGCAACGCAGAGGCCCCTTGTGGGGAGGCCCAGGGGAAAGTGTGTCACAGCTGGCCTTGTCTGAAACTCTCTCAGGACCTCCCTGATGCGCATAGTTGCCTGATGGGCCTGCCAGATAGTAGCAGTGCACAGCTGATGAACTGCTTGGCCTCTGCCCCCCTACCCTGGCAGGAACATCTCCCCCTTGTTTTCACATAGATTGTGCAGGACAGAGCAGGCCACAATCACATGGGGATGTTCCATTCACTGAGGTCCAGGTGAGCGAGGAGACAGTGGAACCTCCCCTTCAAAAGGCTGAAGGTGCACTCCATCACGATGCGGGTCCTACTGAGCCTGGTTTTGAACCGTTCTTTGGTGGGATCCAGGTGTCCAGCATAGGGCTTCATTAGCCTGGGGAGTCAGGGGTGGGCTGCATCGCCCACGATGCACATGGGCATATCCATGTCCTTGACCCTGATGATGCAGTCGGGGAAAAAAGTGCCATTGTGCATCTTCTGGAACAAGCTGGAATTGTGGCATATGCTGACATCATGCGCCTTCCCCGACCACCCAACATTAATGTTGGTGAAGCAGCCTTGGTGCTCCACAAGGGCCTGAAGCACCATTAAAAAGTACCCCTTCTGGTTGATGTAATCGGAGGGCTGGTGGTTGGGGGCCTGGATGGGATGTGGGTGCCATCAGTGGCCCCCTCCCACAGTTGGGGAAGCCCATGGCGGCAAAGCCAGTGACGATGGGGTCCACATTGTCTAGGATGATGACCCTGTGCAGCAGAATGGTGTTGATGGCCCTCACAACCTGTAGAAGGATACAAACTGAGAATCACAGGGTTGCTAGAGCCAAAGCCCCTTCCTACAGCAGGAGCAACCCCAAGTACCCCATCCTCTGCAGGGCTTTGTCAAGGCGGGACTGCAAAACCTCCAGGAAGGGAGAGTCCACCCCTCCTTCCCTGGGGAACCCCATTCCAGTGCTTCACCATCCTCCTAGGACAATAGTAAGCATCATACCTCTATGAGCATTGCCCCAACAGTCAATTTCTCCATGCCAAACTGGTTCCCAATGCTGTCCAGCACTGCAAGCTTCCAGATGATGATGGCGACTCACTTCTGGAGGAGGATGGTTGGTCGCATGCGGATGTCCTGTCACCTGAGGGTAGGGGCGAGCCACTCACACACCTCCAGGAATGTTTTCCACATCTGGAAGTTCTGGAGCCACTGCTGGTTGTCCCACTGCTCTGTGACAATCTGGCCCCACCAGTCAGATTTGGTGTCCCAGAGCCAGAAGCGGCGGTGCAGTGTGCAGGAGAAGGTAGGAGGGGCTGTGGTACGTTAGCAGCACTGTAGAGAGGTGAGGAGGTGCCCCAGAGTGAGCTGCTGGTCCTGTTCCTGCAGTGCCACGTGGGCAGCCTGCACTAACTGCGCCAGGAGGTGCAGCAGGAGGTCTAAGAGCCAGCGAGTACTTTGCAGCAGGTCTGGCTCCATGGCAGAAGTGCTGTGGCATCTGCAAGCACAACCAGGGCAGGCAGTGAGAAGAGTTTGCTGTCCTCCGAGGAGGTAGGCAAAGCTGAAGAGTCTGAGACAGGGCCGTAGGGGGAAGCCCCTTTAAGCACGAGCCTCAGTAGAATCTCCAGGAAGTGACTGCTGTCCTGATGCCCTATCGGGAGTGTTTCTGGGGGGCTTTAAATGTGATTAGGTCTCCAATCAGTGTGGACTATTTCAACATAAATCTGGCTATTTCGATGGGCGTTTGTAGTGTGGATGCGCTATTTCGAAATAGCTATTTTGGGAGTTTAACCTTGCTGGTTTAAGCTGGAGTAAATCGTGGATTCTCTATACCTTGAAGCCTTTAAATCATGATTCGAGGACTTTAGTAACTCTGCTAGGAGTTGTGGGTCTATTACAAGAGAGTGTAAGTGAGGTTCCGTGGCCTGCAATGAGCAGAAAGTCAGATTATATTATCAAGATGGTCCTTTCTGACCTTTAAAGCTGAGAAAGATGCCCTTTGTTTGGATCTGTAACAGGACTCTTATCAGAAATGATCACTTGCAAGGACTTTGTCAGATATGCAATAACTATATGGAGGATTCAAGTCATGTGCTACAGTCAGGGCTGGTAGCCCTACCAATTATTAAGGTTGCCTGACACTTCCCATTATAAGACCCTGTGTTCAGTTTCTTACACAGGGGATCCTGCTCATTAGCAACTTTTGGTGAACAGTAAAAACTTGTGACAGCACCCAATGAGTAAAAGGCAGGTTTGTGGGGCTGCAGTGAGGGATGGAAGTGCTGGGATGTGCTGATGCTGGTGCCCAAGTTATGCTATGGGCAGGGCAACAGCAAGAAGTGAGGCTGCTACCCAGATGCTAGGGCTTTCCTCAGGGAGTAGGGATGCTGGGGGACCCTGAGAGCTGGCAGCTTGATAACTATCCCTGGACTCTGCCAGGCTGCATCCAACCAAGTACCAAGATGTAGGGCTTAGCCTGGTCCAGTAACCCCATTCCCCATGAAAGCCCTGCCTACAAGCTAGTTCCAGGGCTACAGCCAGGGTAAACATGCAGGAACATGCTGAGGCAGGAGCCAGGGCAGGAAACAGCTTGGAGAGCACTAGGAGAGGTGCAGTATAGCCCCAGTGTCTTTTTCTATGGCTGCAGCCCTGAAGGGAAATGTTGGGATATCCTGAGCACTAGTTACAAGTAGGTTGGTGGAGGTGCAGCCAGGCCAGGCACATCCCAGGGCTTCCTTCGCTGGTTGCAGCCCCATAAAGCTGTCTAGGGGCCAGGAATTTCCACATAAAATTGTCAACCTCTTGTCCATCTCCAAACCAATTAGCTTCAGACAAAATTGTTTTATTAGCCGAAATGTGTTGTAGTCAGGGTTTGTGCACAGGTGGTGGGTATAAGAGGCAGGGGATAGCAATGCCTTCCCAACATGCTTGGTTGACCCTGCCACTCTCCACCCCAAGCCCTCCCCATTTAGCACAGCTTCCCCAGTTTTCTGGGACTGCCTGGGCTTCAACGCTGCACTGGCAGCCCTCTCCTTGCTCTGGGGCTGGGATGGCAGGGGAGCGCCCGCCTGCCTACCTGCCCACCCTCTCCACACTCTGGAAAGGCCAGGGCTGCATGCTGCAATTGCCTGCCCTCTGTGCTGGGGGGAAGGGAGAAGAGAGCAGGGAAAGCCAAGGCTGTGGGCCACAAGTGCTCCAGGGAAGGCCAGAGAGTACAGGCCACCTGTACTTGGGAGCCAAGGACTCCCTCCCCCACAGAAGGAGCAGTTCTCCCCACCCCCATGGGAGCCATGAAAAGCATGGGCGGGGTCTTGGTTGGAAGGGGCAGGTCTGGGGGCTTGCCTCCCCCAGCCCGGGTTCACCCACACCCATGGGGATGTGATGAAGCAGGATCTACTGTTACTCACAACAGCCCTGTCCTTGCTTTCTTCAAAGTGCAGCACTTAAACGCACTCAGGGGGACCAGCTGACAGTAAGAGTCACTTTTTCAATGGCCAGTAGGCACATACGGGAGTGTGTGGCACTGTCAAATCCTCTGAACTGCTGAGCACCCTCAAGTCTCACTGAAGTCAACGGTTCACCAAGCAAGACAAGGCCCTAACACACCTGAGCGCTGCACAACTTTCTCCACCAACTCCAAAAAGTATCTCTGCACAGATGAAGCGCTAGTGCTGTGTTGGCCACAGGGCCCCTGAGGCCCTGATGCAAAATGAAGTTATAGGTGATACGTAAGCACCAGTTCCTCATGCTGGTTTTTAAATACGTTGTTTGAGAACATCTCTTCTCTCTGCGCTATATACCTTATTATACCACTGCTGTAACTTCTCTGTAACATATTGGCAGAGCATTTCAGCATGCAGCTCAACAAGAGATGCTATGCAATTGTATTTATACTTGTCAAAGAATCATGGAAATGTAGGGCTGGAAGGAACCTTGAGAGGTTATCTAGTCCAACCACCTGTGCTGAGAAAAGGCCTAGTAGACTTAGACCATTCCAGACAGTGCTAGTTTTTTAAAACGTTCAGGGATGGGTGATTGTAAGAGTTCCCTTGGAAACCTTTTCCAATGTTTAACTACCCTTCTTGTTAGGAAGGTTTTCCTAATATCTAAACTAAACCTCCCTTGTGGAAGATTAAGCCCATCACTTCTTGTCTAACCTTCAGTGGGAGTAGAGAACAATTGATCACCATCCTGTCTATTACAGCCCTTAACATATTTGGAGCCATTTACCAAGTCCCTGCTCAGTCTTCTCTTCCCATGACCAAACATGTCCAGGTTTTTTTATCCTTTCCTCACAGGTCAGGTTTTATAAACTTTTTTGCCAGTCTCCAATTCACCCACATCTTTCTTGAAGTGTGGCATCTAGAACAGGACACGATACTCCAGCTGGAGCCTCACCAGTGCTGAGTAGAGTGGGACATTACCTCCCCTTCTCATGGGTTAGTTACCAAATCAACATAAGAACAGCCATACTGGGTCAGACCAAAGGTCCATCTAGCTAAGTATCCTGTCTGCTGACAGTGGCCAATACCAGATGCTCCAGAGGGAGGGAACACAACAGGTAATCATCATGTGATCCCTCTCCTGTCATCCATTTCCAGACAAACAGAGGCTAAGGACACCATTCCTACTCATCCTGGCTAATAGCCATTGATGGACCTAACCTCCATAAATGTATCTAGCTCTTTTTTGAACCCTGCTAAAGTCCTAGTCTTCATACCATGTGGCAAGGAGTTCCACAGGTTGATTGGGCGCTGCGTGAAGAAAAACTTCCTTTTGTTTGTTTTAAACCTGCTGCATATTAATATCATTTGGTGAGCCCTAGTTCTTATATTGTGGGAACAAATAAATAAAACTTTTCCTTATTCATGGTTTCCACACCAGTCATGATTTTATAGGCCTCGATCATATCCTCCCTTAGTCTCCTCTGTTCTAAGCTAAAAAGTCCAAGTCTTTTTAATCTCTCTTCATATGGGACCCGTTCCAAACCCCTAATCATTTTTGTTGCCCTTTTCTGAACCTTTTCCTATGCCAATATATCTTTTTTTTTAGATTAGGCAATCACATCTGTACGCAGTATTCAAGATGTGGGTGTACCATGGTTTTATATAGAGACAATAAGATATTCTCGGTCTTTTTCTCTATCCCTTTTTTAAATGATTCCTAACACTCTATTTGTGTTTTTGACTGCCGCTGCATACTGAGCGGATGTTTTCAGAGAACTATCCACAATGACTCCAAGATCTCTCTCTTGAGTAGTTATAGCTAAATTAGTCCCCATCATATTGTATGTATAGTTGGAATTATTATTTTTTCTCATGTGCATTACTTTACATTTATCAACATTAAATTTCATTGCCATTTTGTTGCCCAATCACTTAGTTTGGTAGATCTTTTTTAAGCTATTCACAGTCTACTTTGGTCTTACCTATCTTGAGCAGTTTGGTATCATCTGTAAATTTTGCCACCTCATTGTTTACCCCTTTCTCCAGATCGTTTATAAATAAATTGAATAGGATTGGTCCCAGGACAGACCCTTGGGAAACCACTGGTTACTTCTCTCCATTGTGAAAACATACCATTTATTCCTACCCTTTGTTTCCTGTCTTTTAACCAGCTATCAGTCCATGAAAGGACCTTCCCTCTTACCCCATGACAATTTGGCTTAAGAGACTTTGGTGAGGGAACTTGTCAAAGGCTTTCTGGAAATCTAAGTACACTATATCTACTGGATCCCACCTTGTCCATGTGTTTGTTGACCCCCTCAAAGAACTCTAGTAGATTAGTAAAGCATGATTTCCCTTTACAGAAACCATCTTGATTTTCCCTCAACAAATTATGTTCATCTGTGTGTCTGACAATTTTATTCTTTACTATAGTTTCAACTAATTTGCCCAGTACTGACATTAGACTCACTGGTCTGTAATAGCCAAGATCACCTCTAGAGCCCTTTTTAAATATTGGTGTCATGTTAACTATCTTCAAGTCATTAGGTTCAGAAGCTGATTTAAAGGATAGGCTACAAACCACAGTTAATAGTTCCGCAATTTCATATTAGAGTTCTTTCAGAACTCTTGGGTGAATGCCATCTGATCCCAATGACTTGTTACTGTTAAGTTTATCAATTTGTTCCAAAACCTCCTCTAATGACACCTCAATCTGGAACAATTCCTCAGATTTGTCACCTAAAAAGAATGACTCGGGTTTGGGAAACTCCCTAACATCCTCAACCATGAAGACTGAAGCAAAGAATTCATTAAGCTTCTCTCCACAATGACTTTATCATCTTTGAGTGCTCCTTCAGCATCTCGATCATCCAAGGGCCCCATTGGTTGTTTAGCAGGCTTCCTGCTTCTGATGTACTTAAAAAAACATTTTGCTATTACTTTGAGTTTTTGGCTAGCTGTTCTTAAAACTCCTTTTTTGTTATATGTTTTACACATATTTTATGTTTTACACATTGCCTTTTTATCTCTCACTGCTTCTTTTATTTGATTGTTAAGCCATGGTGAAACTTTTTTGGTTCTTTTACTGTGTTTTCTAATTTGGGGTTTACATTTAAGTTGGGCCTCTATTATGGGGTCTTTGAAAAGTTTCCATGCAGCTTACAGGGATTTTACTTTTGTCACTGTACCTTTTAATTTCTGTTTAACTTCCTCATTTTTGTGTAGTTCCCCTTTCTGAAATTAAATGCCACAGTGTTGGGCTGCTGAGGTGCTTTTCCCACTACAGAGATGTTAAATTTTATTACATTATGGTCACTATTTCTAAGCGATCCAATTTTATTTACCTCTTGGACCAGATCCTATGCTACACTTAGGACTGAAACAAGAATTGCCTCTGTCCTTGTGGGTTCCAGAACCAGCTGCTCCAAGAAGCAGTCATTTAAGGTATCAAGGAATTTTATCTCTGCATCCCATCCTGAGGTGAACAAAAGGGATGGATTGATAACATTGCTCCTGATTTTGGCCATCGTACTGGTATGAAAAGATCATATTAGCCACTTTCTTTCTAGCAATACAACTATGGATGGACAGAAGTATTGCACATTTTTTAAAAAGCAACAATGAAAGGCAAACCCTCACAAACTGATTAAATAAAGTGCAATTGGCTCATATCTGAGGACAACTGCATCCCACTTAATTCCAGCCCTGGGTTTATATTGGTGCCGTGGCAGCAGGCCCACACCTGTAAGGGACCTATTATGGACCAGTCTAATCCATTCACACAGCCAGGTTTGACCCTGAGCCTAGTGCACTCCAGCACTCAGGCCTTGCTGTGTGGCCACCTCCCAGCCAATAGGTCTCGCTCACCTGGAGGAGGCTCACCACACAGCAACCAGTCTCCCCCATGCAGGCTGGGCTAGGCAGGGCTGCTGGCCATGTGAACCGTGGACACAACTGGGTGGGATATGACCCCTGAGAGCCCAAGGGTCTGCCTGGCTTCCCAGCACAGCTCCAAGTGATCTCTCCTGCCCCACCACCTCTGGGGCCCCAGTCACCTCCCCATGGCTGAGCCACCTCAGACTGGTACAAAGGCCAGGCTAGTCTCAGCAAGTGGGGGGGGGGGGCTCATCCAGGCCCTCACAAGGCAAGTTGGTCCTGGGAAAGCCTTCCCTACTGCAGCCTTGCAGCCTGTGCTGCTCCCAAGGTGCCAGAGTGATCCTTGCTCCATGACTGGCCCCAGCCACATTGCCAGCTCAGCCTGGCAGACAAGGTTACCTTCCAGTAGAGCTGGTGAGCACAGTCAGGGGGGAAGTGCACAGGGAGCAAATTTCAATAGGGGTGCTGGGCGGGGGGAGTGGCATGATGTGGGGCACTGAACAGTTGTAGGAGGGAGTGTGGAGGGTGCTGGGTGGGAGTGTGGTGTGCAGGACACTGCACAGCTGTTCTGGAAAGGTCTCTGGGAAGGAAGGCATGATGGGCATAGTGTGTTGAGCATAGCACGATCCTCTCCCCCAGGCAAAGGGGTATGCTGGCAGCACAGGGCAGGTGGGCCAGTGAGGGTCTGGTGGCTATGGGCTTGTAAATGGTCTTTGGGCTGGGCAAAGCAGGGCACCCCCCGCATCATGCCTCATAAGTGCCCACAAATGGGGTTGGTGCTGGGTTCACAAAAGGCTAATCCAGCCCTGCTTAAATCCATTCATCTTGTAAAGAATTATAGGTTAAGGACATAGAAGCCTCTGACACTCCTGGTTTGAGCCAAGGGAAATGCTCTTGATCCTTTGCCTGAGAAAAGAGGCATGCTGGATTCCAACACCTCTTCCACATAAAGGCCTTAGTTGACAGTCTCCCTGTGGAGTTTGGAGACAGCAGGATACATTTTGTACAGAGAACACATGCTACAGATTCCCCAGTTGATGGGTTTCTATATGGAAATATTAAATTTTCATATTGATCCTCCCAATATTCATCCAAGACTTCTGTTTGGTTTCACCCAGCTGCAGTACTGTTTTTTTTAAAGTTTGCTGGTAAACAATTCATAGCTGAAGCTCTTTGGACAAGCTGTTCTGACTGACAGCCCAATTACAAGGCCTGATTTGTTACTTCTTTGCAATTCATTAAGCCATTTACTCCCAAACAAAGCAAGACTGCCAGCCAGATTAAAAAGCAGTTTATACCCACTATGTACAAGTATAAACAGGGCCAAATTGAGGCATAGGCCCATTCATAAGGCATCAGCTGCTGGAGTCCTGTGATTTCTTGGTGCATTCAACTTTCATCAAGTTTCTAGTCCTCGTGGCTGCAAAGAGGAGCTTGGAAACCTGACATGAGTGTAACTGACCCAGCAACAGGCACCTGCATCTGCAGCTAGCCTGAAACAGCAGGTCTAAGGTGTGTAAACAGCAACACCCCACCCATGTTAGGTGCTCTTGCTTCGACCATTACTGCTATCCTGGGGTGGGATGTGGCTGCTGCTTCGGGATGCAGAAGCCACAAGTCACTATCTTTGTCTCTACGGGAGTCCAGGCAGCCCCCTACTGGCTCCGCCCTTCCACATAAGGCATGGGGCCATGAAATAGGGGCAAGGATGGGGCCAGAGGGAGATTCATGTGGCGGCATGACGAGGACCTTGGATTTCTTCTAGCTAGCCCTGGGTGTAAGATGACTATGCAAGGTGCGAGGCAATAGAGAACCAGGCCCGTTTTTTATTCAGCTCCAAACAGCACAGTCGGTACTAGAACAAAAACGTAAAAGCTAGCCCCTGCCCTGAAGAAGATTCAGTCAAAGCAGAAGGAGAAGATCAGCACCAGAGGCTGGGCCACCTTGGTTCTCAGCCAGTCATTTCCTCAGAGCAAAATATCACATGGAGGATAAATACTCACACAGGGCCATAACAAGGGTGAGGCACTTGCCTCGGGCACATAGCTGAGGGGGCGCAGAAAAATAATATAGAAAACTAATTTTAAGATAGCTACTTATTTTAAGATGGTGCCGCTTCCCTTGCCCACCCATTAGCATCCGCCGGCCCGCAGTTTACATGTCAGGCTGCTCGTTGCTGCTCCACAATCCAACAGTCACCAGCTCTGGTGGCTGCCCAGTGCATCAGCTGCTTCCGAGTGGCACAGGAGCCCAGGCACTGGCTCAGCCATGCCAAGCTCCACCTTAAGGTGCCCTAGCACAGTTTCCAGGTGCAGAGCCAGGGGAGAAGGGGCTCAGGTTGCCCTGCACAGGGGCAGAGGTGCAGGGGGTGAGGTGGGGGTGTCAGGCTGGCAGTCAGGACTTCTGGGTCTTCTCACCTCTGCCAGGGGAGTGGCTCTAGGTCTTAGGGGTATGTGATTAGAGCTGGGGGTCTGGGAGTTATGATCCCTGGGTTCTATGGGTCAGGGTCTAGGCTCTTAGCCTGTTGGAGTCATGGTTTCCCCTCCAAAAACTGGAGCCCATGTTGCTGAGCCACCTGTGCCAAGTGCTTTGAATGTGCTATATAAACCAAGGGGACAAGGCAGTGACTATGGCTTCTTGCGAAAGAAGTTTAAGTAAACAAAAATTAATTAAGAACTACCTTCGAGCATCCACGGGTCAGGAGAGATGATCAAATATGACCATCTTATCAATAGAACACAAGGTAGCAAATAATATTAATTTCAACGCAATTATTGATGAGTTTGCCTCCTTAAAAGCACACAAAGTACAATTATAAACAAATACCAAATAGTACCTGACATGGTGATATTTTATAATTATATGTATGTATTGATTGTTTATGCAGATCTCATAAGTATAATAAATAAATGTTGTGTTATTGTTATTTATGTATTTTCTCTTTTCTACAAAATAAATACTATGAATATATACACGAGGGGACGCAATTTTATATTCTTGCCTCAGGCGCAAAATTAACTAGTTACGGCACGGCTCACACGAGTGGGAAAACGAGGGAGACACAGAAGGCAGCAACCAGTAGCAGAATGGCTCCTTTCCAGCTGCAGCTGCTGCTCCCTGTCCAATTTAAGGGCCATTCTCAGAAAAGTTGCCTATGGAAAAAAAATGGTTTCTATGAGGGCAAACCTGTACTGAGAGAATTAGGCAGCCAACCAGGAATGTGTTTGGGTGGGATGAGGCTCTTCCCTTGTGCTGTATGTCACTACTATATTATAACATATGTAGTATAGCTATTTCTGCCTCTGTTATTAAAATGTGTGGGAGGGGCCATGTGAGGGATTTTGAGGACAGCAAGAGTTTTCTGAGGGGCTAGCATGGAGAGAAGTGTATGGACTTGACCTACTAGGATTGAGAGGGCATCCTAAGCTTGGTGGGCACCATGGCCTCAAACATGAAAGCAGGCGTGAAAGAAAGTAATGAAGGGGGCACCAAAACTGGCATTGGTGTTAGAGGAGGGCAGGTAAGGGGAGATGTGATCAGAAACATAGACCAGGGCAGAGCTGGGCAGCTATAGGATGATGATGATGACGACAATAAGCTGAAATGTGATGTAGTGGGCAAAGGAGAGCCAGCAAAGGAATTCAAAGTAGGGGTGGGGGGAAGAGGTAATGTGACAGGTGAAGAGGACAGTCTTTGCAGCTGTGTGTTGCAGGGACTGGTGGGAACAATGAGTGTGTCTGGGAGCCCAGAAAGGAGAAGGATGCAGGTGGGAGAAACAGGGGCATGGACACATGTTCAAACATGAGGTTAGGAAGGGAGCGTTGGGTTTGTGATATGGTAGGGAGGAAGATGTACCAGGGCTTCGTGAAGCCTAGATGTGTGAGGAAAAGGTGGTGGAGGAGCAGCATAGATCATTAAAGAGCAGGTTAGACAGACACCTGTCAGGAATGATCTAGACAGTGCTTGGTCCTGCCGTGAGGGCAGGGGACTGGACTCGACCTCTTGAGGTCCCTTTCAGTTCTATGATTCTATCCCAAAAAGTTACATGGATGTAGGAAGTATCGGGTGTCACCTGCAGCAGTGCAGAAAGGTGGAAGGGGAAAGGGATGGGAAGAACAAATAAGGAGCTAGGTTTGGGCTGCAGACTGTAAAGTTGCATTAATGAAGTCTCCAGGGAACTGAGCCATCAGCATTGGAGTCAGCAAAATGGAGCTGCCTCAATTTCAGTAATCCAGGTTCTGCCCTCTCATTGCTCTTCTACTGTTTTTTTAAGCTACAGAACTGTGGGGAAAACCATCCAGAAATTAGGCTAGTTGTTTCTGGGAAGTGGTAAGAGGAATGAGGGATGCGGACTCTATATTATCATCCCAAGTTGCATCTCGGACTTTTCACAAGTGCCATCTAGATGGGGTTTAAGGCTGCTCCCAGGTTCTCAGAGCAAAGCAGTGGCCTGCAGGTAGCCTGGTGGTGATTTGTAGTGGGTGCAGTTACCCAGCCTATATATAGCACTAGCAGGCCCATCCACTTCACTTAGGGCTCCCATTGCACTGAATGGGCCATGCTATAGTGAACACATAAAACGTGCTCAGACCTTTGCACTGGTTCCCCTTTCAATGATTATTTATTAACCTATTCCCTGCCCAAGAGGGTAGTAGCCCCTTAAAAACTGTAGCCTGGAATAATTTGTAAAACCTGGAACACATTGGGACCTGGCTATCTGAGACAATCCCTCTCACCTTATACCCCATCACAGCATTGGGTGAAGCACTCCAGTATCCATGACCAGCCTTTTGACGACTCATGGGCTCCCTACCACTGGAAATCATTCCCTTTGATGGTCCTTCTGATCCCAAGTATAAACAGGCGTCAGATCATAAATTTAGCCCAATAAGAATGTCTTACAATACAGAGAAACAACAATCAGATAATACAACATTGTTGTTAGCTTTATGTAATGTGGTTTGTAAACACTCCATTACAGCAATCCATTACAGCAATAAATTGAGTATTTAAAATTCCTTAAATAGTACACCAGATATGAAGCGTGCCCTTTGCAGAGGTGTTCTACCATCTCAGAAAAAAAAAATTGGCCTGAAAACACTAAACCAAAGACAAAAGCAGGTTCAATAATAACGCTTACTGCTAGAAGCGGACTGATGACTAAAAAGCAGGAGTTGAGCCATACCAATGTGGTCCAACTATTACACTTTCCCATCACAACTGCCATCAGCAAGTTGCAATAAACAATTTACCTGCACTCCTTTGGTACAACTACACATCACTGATTCTTGGCTTTGCTGGGCTCTGCCATTCCATGAGTTTTGCCCATTCCTAATTCATGAAAATACATTGTTTATCCTGTATCCGTGTTGCACAGTCTCTATGCATAATGTACAGAGAAATTTTGTTTATGTGCAGTGCAGTCTAAAAATGTGTCTCTCTAATCAACATAAGCTGGCCCAATAAACATAAGCTGGCCCCCAAAAAGATACTATGTCACCTACTTTTTGTCTCTAACATCCTGCAACTGGCACAGGTACAACAACACTGCATACAGTGTATTCTACTAATGTGTAGTGTCCACAAGAGAATGGCTATAGCAAGCACTTCAAAAAACGTATCAGATCTTCCTAACTGGTCTTCAACATTGACACTTAGGAGACACTCTCCCACCTATGCGACAGCCCCCTGCATTTTGAATTTGCCCACTGACAAGCTGAAGAGGAGAAAAGATGCAGGAGAAAGGAGAGATTGGCTTCTAATCATGGTCAACAGCTTCCTGCTGTACCTGGAAACATCTGTCCTCATTGTAATAGAGCTTGTAGTTCAAGGATCAACCTTATCAGCCACCTGAAGGTCCACAACGCTCATGGAAGATGATCATACTGAGTAACAAGATAGAATAGAACTCACCACTATCACACTGGTCTTATCCCAAATAACTCAGTGGAGTTCAGAACAGGTGTAAAATGCTACAAGGTTATGCCACTCACTCTCTCTCTCATGCACACGAGCAATTTACATTCACTCTGCACAAGTGCAAAAGCCACAAACCAAAAGGCATTGGAGAGAATCTGCACCCAATTTGGCCCAGTTCTGTTAACATCAGCATAAGTCGGTTGGTTTCAATAGATTTACTCCTTATTTACACCAGCCTGAGCAAGAGTAGGCCAAGACTCACTGAGCATGATTCTGTTCAGATGCTCTGGGCTGATTTATTTCTGCATCTCCAATCCATACATTTTCAGAGAAGGCTGATTTTAGAAATCTATTGATCTAACGCTAACATTTTTTATTAAACGAATAGCTCTCTGTTCTTTGTCCATCCCAGTCTTGTTGCATTTAGGCAATCTCTTTCTTTATAAATTACCGGGAAGCTCATGGCTCTTCAATTTTTCAGTCTGAATTTGTGCAGTAAGAGAAATTTCACCCAATAGGGCTCTTTCCTTAAACTGCCTTTCGCAACCTCTCATGACTTTTCAGACTTAATTTTCTGTAGATTGCTTGCCCATTCAAGAGAAGAAATTCGAATCCTCTCAGCCTGCAGAGCCAGTCCCTGCAATAAGATGTCAGGATTGTTCACTAGAGCCTCCTGAATGGAAGCTTAACTATTAGTGGCTGCTTTTAGCACGTCAATGTGAATTACTTGACTGGTGAAACTAAGCAGCAATTAAACAACTCACCACTAAGCGGAAATGAGAAATTTACAGTTTGGTCTTCAGATGAGCCAGATCCTACTGTGAGCTGTGGTTATCAAACCATGGACCGCAAGCTAAGCATTAAAACAAATCTCACTTTGTGTCCAAAAGGGAAAGTATTTCCAGTGAAATGGAGATCAGTTTTTATTATTCTTCCCTCTCAGTCTCTCCCATGCCTGGCCCTGATTAGGAGCAATGGCAGCAAGAAGGATGGAGTGTGCAGATTTAACAACAATTGCACATAGAAGCAACTGTGTAGTACTCATCACTGTTTGGGGGAAAGTGGCCCAAAGGAATGGAAAGCAGGCTATATTTCTCTTTGCATCTCTTATTAATCTGTAACAAGCAAACAAAACAATATGAGCAAACACAAAAGGGGGGGGTAGGTGGAATTAGCACAATGGGATCTTGGACAACTATGTCTTGATCCATGCTTTGTGCTCTTTGGTGCTACAATAAAGCAAATAATATAAAAGAAGTATCCTGCTCCCTTGAAATCGGTGGCAAAAACACAGCCATTGCCTTCAATGGGAGCAGTAGCCGGCCCAGCACATATTCCTTATACTTCAGTTATGACAGCTCTTTTCTTGCAGCCCAGGAGAAAGGCTCCATGTAAAAGGTTTCTCAGAGTCCTCACATTGATTGTTCCTTATTCCAGATAGAATAGAACATAAGAATGGCCATACTGGGTCAGATCAACGGTCCATTTAGCCCAGGCTACGTCTACACTGCAGAGTTTTTGTACAAAAAAGGCCACTTCTGTACAAAAACTCGGAGCATCCACACTACAAGCACATTTTTGCGCAAGAAAAAGTACAGTAGATCATCAGAAGACAAGGCTTTTTGCATAAGAGTTATTCCTCTTTCTATGAGGAATACCATCTTTTAGCATATATAACCCATGGGGGTAATGCAAGGTTTTACAATCCCCACTCCCCCCGCGGGCTATACTCGTCCACGTGTTATACAAGTTTTTTTTTTACTGAAATTACAGGAAGACCAGACTGACTCTTACTTGATAAAAGCAGCATATGTTAATTTAATAATAGCGGCAGTGATGTTAAAATACATTAAAATACATTAAAAGTTAAAACTTTAAAGTGAAACTAATAATAAAAGAATAAATATATGATAAAACAAAAAAAAGCCATCCTTGCATTGTCATAAAATACATAAATTCATTCATTCTGTATCACTAGAATCAGCGGTAGCATCCTCCTCCTCAGTGTCTGAGTTTTCAAAACCGTCAAAACTTTCGTCATAGTCGCTGTCCTGAAAAACATCTGTAAAAATCCATAACCAAGGCTAGGCGAGCTTCGGTGACGGTTGAGGTCTGTGGTGCCGAATCAGAATTGCTGTCGTCGTCGGGTTGTAGCATACCTAGTGCTCAGCGTCATCAGCTGTGGTTCATTAACACTTCATTACAGGTGCTGTTCATTAACAGTACGCGCAGTCCATCTCCCCCAGGCTATACAGGTGTGAGGGTTATCTAAGACTCTTTTTTTTTCCGCCCCCACACACAAAATCAGGAAAAAACGTGGGTTATGCATGGGTGCGGGTAATACACGTGCGTGGGTTATGTACGCTAATTTACAGTAAGTCTTTTTGTGCAAGAGCTCTCACAAAAAGGCAGGTGTGAATGGACAACAGGGGTTTCTTGCGTGAGAAACTCCTATCAGAAAAAGCACACGTGCTCTGATGTCCATTCTGATATCTGCTAGAATCAAATGTTATTAAGGAAGCCAGACCAAGAATTGTGCTCATTTTTGCATCTTTCTATTGGACCCTCCCTCTACCAGTGCTTCCTTTCTACATTGTCTCTTCTCCTGGACCCTTTTTGGATAGTTTCTCTCCCCAGAACCCTACATCCTACATTGCTACTTCTGTTCTGCTTCTATCCTTTCTTCCATCTGACTCCTGGATAGCCTTCTTCTGCTTCAGTGCTCCATTCAGTGCAGCCTAATGGAACTGACTGGAGTTCTGATCTCCAAAGCACCCAGTGACTCAGTGCAGCCACTTCAGAGATCAGGGTTCGAGTCAGCTTCATTCAACAGCTGGAGCAGAATTCCACCAAAAGAACTCAGGGACAGTGGGATGGAAGACACATGGTCATTTGGTTTTCTTGGCCAGGGAGAAAGCACAGGCCATGGGCATGCATTTTCATTGTCCCCCATGTTTCTTCTTCATTCCTCTTGCCACACACACACACACACACTTTCTCTGGAAGGACTCTTCCATAACAGTCAGTAGGAAGCATCTCGGTCCAAGGATCATAACATGGTTTGATGGACATCATCATGTATCAGCTGAGCTCCAGGAGGATGTGAACAAACTGTAGAATCCGTCTAATCCACACCCGGAGGAATAACTGATTGTAGCTATTTATGATCCAATGTGGACAGATCACTGACCTACTTGTCCCTCTAAATCAGGCTGCCTCCTGATCTTATCGACCACGATTGCCAGGCTGCAGAGGGTCAATACAAAACTAGCCATTTCACTTGCTAGGATAGCTCTCAGCTGGCCAGTATTCACAAGCACCTGTGGGTCACATGGACATGATCATTGTGAGATCCTGAACTCACATGGATATAAAAAACCTAACAATGGAAGAAATCATCTGTACTTGAAATGCAATTGGTAGTGTTCCCCACTCCTGATGCTTGTGTGCAGTGTATAACACGGACAGGCGGAACAGCATTAGAATACCATTTCATAATACTGATTACAGAGGTCCCAGTCCTAGGGTCCAGTCTTGGGAAGTACTCAGAGTCCTCTACTACTATTGAAGACAATTCAGCAAGTGCTCAGCACTTCATAGGGTCAGCGCCATAGAGTTTACCAGATAAGATAAACCTGTCCACACTAATGTTTTCATGCATTAAAGAGGCCAGAAGATCTTGTGCACTGAGAAACTGGGAAGCCAGGAATATCTGTGTCCTAATCCCAGTTGAGTTACTGGCCATGAGTGGCCTTAGACAGTTTTTACTTGACCTGCTCATACTCCTATAGTACAAATCCATTTAGAAAATTGATTAAAATATAGCAACATCAATGGATATCGAATGCTGCATCTGAGCTACTTTTTTGGATTGGAAAGAAAAATAGTTAGGTTTCCCCTAAAGGGCTGCTGCTGTCCTTCTGCCTGGGTGAATGTATTAGGCCTACTTACCTGTGCATCAGTTGGAAAATACATGTGGCACCTCACTGGCGGGCAGACAAGCTCAGTTGCTGTTGACAGGGGAGTAATGCCACATGCTGAAATACAAACACCTCAGAAACTTCTGCCAGCTCCAGAAACGTGCCCACCACTGGAAATTGTGCATGCGAACAAGAATATCTGTGTGCCGATAAGCATTTGTGCCTACAGTTATGCTGTCAGGATCTATTTTTTGCAAGCACGGCAGGCAAACGTGCAATTTGGTCGATGAAATTTAGGCTTCAGTGTTGGACAGTTAGGCTCCAAAAGCAGTTTTTTCCCCTTTTAGTTCATATGCTAGAGGCCTGCTTTTGGGGAGCAGAAGGTACTCCATGCACACAGCTGCAGAGGGACAGTGCACTGCAGCAGATTTTATTGTTCATACAAAACCCAGGAACTATGCTACAAATTTTTGTGTGCTCTCTCATGTAAGTGTTCACAGGTATCTACAGAGCCATCCTGTTCATGGGACAGTTCTGAGTGGCCGCCGCAAGCCCCATGCTTTAGAGGTCCCCACGGCAGCCCCCTCAACTATCCTATGGACAGGACAGTCCCCCATATTGATCAGGGAGACCTGGGGGATTACCTTGGGGGACTGGTGTGGGGCAGCAGCAGAGGTCAGGTCCCCCCATAGCACAGCACATGAGCTGCAGGAAGCAGAGTCACCCAGAAGCCTGCTCCTCTCCACCCCACTGTCTCCTAGCTAGGACACTCTGCTTCACCATGGTGGAGTGGAATAGGCTGGGGCCAAGTGTTCAGCTTCCTGCCACCATGGTGAAAGTGAAGCGACCTGGCTGGAAGAGGGTAGGGCAGAGTGAAGCAAGTTGCTGGGTAGCTCCGCTTTCTGAGACTCCCACCACCAAGGTGAGTGTGTGTGTGTGGGGGGGGGGAGGACCTAACTCCTGCTGCTGCCTCACACCAGGCTCCCTCATTAATCTCCCAGGTCATGTCTCTTGGGGGAGGGGTCTTCAGAGAAGGGGTTCAATGGGGGCAGAAGAGGCAGAGCAGGCGTGGAAAGAGGTGGGGCAGGGCAGGTTGCCCCAGGTCCTCAATGCCCTAGAGATGACCATGGATATATTCAAATACAAAGTACTCCTTGGCCAGAAGGCTGCGAGTGGTTTCCTATGTTGCATGTATTAAGATAGGGTTCACTGACAATCATGGTCAGGACAAAGACTTTGTCGTGTTAAATTTTGAGGGGAATCATAGAGGAGTCACTGTGATCTTCCAGAACCTACAAGGCCAGACCCTCAAGTGGTGCCAATCAGTGGAGGTCCATTGAAGTCAAGGGAGCTAATCTGATTTAGACGGAAGAAGAGATGGCCCCCTGATTTTAATAAAAAATGACATCTGGGATGCATCTCTCTTTTCCACCCCTTCTTCCTCCCACCCCCTAACCAAGAGAGTCCTCATCCTGCTATTCAAAGGCCTGTCTTGCCGCTTACCTTGCACCATGACACTGCCCCGGCGTGATTCAGTATGCCTCTGGCTGCCGCAGTCTAACTTGGATTTCCTCACTGTGCTTCAAAGGGGGTGAGGGGGAGGGGAGCACAGCAGGCCAGCTGCCATGGTAATGGCTGTCAATTGCAGGGCTCCAGGGACTGGGGCAGAGAGGGAAAGAGGGGCAGATCATAACCTCTCACAGTGAGCTGGCCAGGCTTCAAAGAGGCTGACAAAACCCTAGACGCCTGATTTAAAATAATTTCAGTGGCGGGTTCTGCCCGACAAGTCACAGCTGTGGCCCGCCGACTACCCTAACCATGGTGAATGTGTCTGGCTATGAATCGTTAAGCTCTCCATGCACTGGGCTGTCTCAGCCGCCTCCTAATCACTCAGAAATCTAGCTCTTCGGATTATTGGTTGTAAGAAATGGCTCCAGTTCCAAAAGATGAGCCAGAAGTTTAGCACTAATCAGTGGAGGCACATGCTGGTAGAGATGCAGTTCAACCAGAAAACTGTGAGAGAAAGGAAAATAATTACATCCACAAGACTGACGGGAGGAAAAAAATGCCCTGTTCAGGTAAAGGCGGTGCATCTACATTAACAGAGAGTAACTTCCTACCAGATGAAATGAGATTGGAGCATATACAGAGAGTACAGAGTGATGTCAGCCACCCAGGCAGGACAAAAGTCAGGCAGGGCCCGAGCCATGCAAGTGGGAGCATCTTGGCTGTTGCAATTATTCACCCCATGTTCCTACCTGCAGGAAACTGGGCCTGGCCAGGCATTCCGAGTCAGCTGGTCATCTTGTTGGGGTCCTCATGTGCTAAGTAGCACAAGAGCTGGTCCAGAAGGATAAGCAGAGAACCTGACTCACAGCACTGGGAGGAGCCAAGGAGTGGGAGAAGAAGAGTATCTCTTTATGCCCTCTACACCATCTAACACAGCTGTGCATTACAGGGAAGGATTTGACTCCTAGTATGATGTTATCCCCTTAGCGCTCCAAGAGCTATGCAAATGGCTGGGGTTTTCTAGACTAATGAGGCCTAGAACTGATCTTCTAGTGTAACCCACACACCTACTATGGTTCACTGTCTCATGTAGTGGCATTAAGACCACTTACAGCAAGAGATAAGGACAAGGGAGCTCTAAAGCCTAAGCTGAGAGCCAGCTGGCTTTATAGTTCAAACTATAGAGGTTCCTACACTAAGCTCCATAAGTGCCAAGTTCAAACCCGCCCGGTGGTAGTTACAAGTGGGGGCTTATTTGGGATTCACTCTAGCACTACTGCATGCTGTGAGGAAACAGAATAGAAGGGGGGTGAGGAGTTTTAGAAGAAAGCGGTGTTGCTAGTGGTATCCAGGCTAATTGAAAGTTGCACGGGTACTGTGTTAGTCTGTAACTTTAAAAGCAATGTGCAGTCCAGTGGCACCTTAAACACTAACCAAACCATAGAGAATCATGAGTTTTCATGGGTAAAACTCACTTCATCAGGTGAGTTGGAGTGACACTCAGGGTACATCTACACTGCACGCTTATTTCAAAATAAGCTATTCTGGAATAGCTTATTTTGAAATAGCACGTCTACACTGCAGGGAAACCTGAAAATTAGACAGAGGCAGGCTTCCCTAATGTAGACATGCTATCCCAATTTAGAGCCCCAGGAGGCACTGGGGAGGAATAACTTAGAATGACCCTGGTGAGGGCCTATTTTCAAATTGCAGGAGTGGAGCATCTACACACACCTTATTTCAAAATAGCTATTTTGGAAAAAGCTGTCTGTTATTTCAAAATTATTTTGAAATAACGGAATGGCTGTGTAGACACTCACATTATCTCGAAATAATGGTGCAGTGTAGACGCACCCTTAGAGTTATTGCTGTGCTAAAGGATGAATGTGGGCTGATGGAGTGAACCTCAAAGACATGGAACTTGGGGCAGGACCTTGACAGGTGTCAGCAAGAAGAGGCCCCACCAGAGGCAGGCAGTATTTCTAGGAATCAGGTTGTCGCTAAGGGTGTCTTCATTGCATTCGGAACAGGAGACAGCAGCACCTGCAGAGCAGACACACTCAAGCTTGCTTCGATCTAGAGAAACGATATCAGTGAAGCCTCAGCAGCACAAGCAGTGGCTGCTTGAGTAACTATCTGGAGTCCCGGGTGGGTGGGGCCAGGCCACACAGCCACGGATGCAGTTGCAGCTTCACTACTACCGTTGCTCAAGCTAGCTTTGATCTACAACTTACCTCAGGCTGTCACCTAACCTTCCAATTCCAGTGCAGATTTGCCCAGAGAAAAAACAAACACCACGCTAACCTCTGAACAAAAAATCCCCCCCGTCCCCGCAGCAGCCCCAAACCTAGCGTACGTAGGCATGCGCAGGGGGTGTGCTGGGTGTGCCCAGGCACACCCTAATGTCTCAAAAAAAAGTAGCTTTGTGTTTTAATTTAATCGCATGATATGCTCTTTTAAGTAAAGTTTAGTTGTTAATTTTTAAAAAATTAAGTTTAGTTAAGCTTTAGTTTCTTTAGTTTGTTTGATAAATAAAAATAATGTCCTTTATGATTGAGTATTCAATAAATGTTCACCTTTTAAAAAAAATTAACAATAAAATTCCCTGGGTGCACACCCTAATGAAGTGTGCTGTACACGCCTATGCTAGCGCACGGCTGAGCCCAACCCTGGTAGAAGGGGGGGAGCTTGTACCATGTCTTCCCCTGCCCCTGCAGTTTGGGGCCGGGCCCCTGCATGCACTAATCCACTGGCAGAGATGGAGGGGGTTTGGGCTGGGGCCAGAGAGGCAGGGAGGAGGTTCCAGCCAGAGGTGGCAGGCAAGCTGAGGGGTGGCAGGGGAAGTGGAAGGGGACTAAATTGGCACCCCTGTAGCATGGTGCCCGGGGCAACTGTCCCCCCTCCCCCCACACACTACACCACTGCCTCTGGAGTTTCATTTCACAGCCAGGAATTACAACAACAAGCAGTGTGCCACTGTCCACTAGTACAGAGTTGGATTGAGATGGCAATATCCTCCATTTGTCTGAACAGCTCCTTTTTTTTAAGAGGTTGGGTGGCTGCTCCCAGTAATACCTGTTCAGTCCATTTTTAGTTAGTTACCATATATACTTGAACATAAGCCTGTTCAATTATAAGCCGATCCCCCGCAAAAAAAAAAAAAAAAAACCACAACACACCCACCACACACACACACACACTTTGAGGAAAAAAATTGTAAAACATCACTGACCTATTTATAAGCTGACTCCAGAATACAGACTTCCAGTCCCAGCTCATCAGCATCAGCATGGGCTGAGGGACATGCAGGCTGCAGCATCTCAGCTCCCATTGGCTGCTGTTCACTGTTTCCAGCCAATGGGAACTGAGAGGCTCCGTGCCTGCAGCCTGCACATCCCTCAGCCCGCACGGCTTCCCACGGCTCCTATTGGCTAAGGGGCTCCTGCCCACTGGTCTTCTGTGTGACGGAGCTACATGCAGCCAAGGTAGTCTGCCCTGCCACTGAGCTCCTAGTGATAGCTGCGGGCACCAAGCCTCTCAGCTCCCAGCCGTGGTTGCTGAGAGGCTCCATGCCTGCAGCCAGCATGTCCCTCAGCCCGTGCTGCTTCCCAAGCCAGGATAAATAATGCAGGCGGAAGGACATGGTGGTTGCCACTCAGCTGAGAGGCTCTGGGCCAGCAGCCAGCACATCCTTCAACCCGTGTTGCTTCCTGCAGCTCAGGAAGCACCCAATCATAAGCTGACCCCCGCTCTTCACAGCAGGATTTTTTTTCCAAAAAAAAGTTGGCTTATGAACGAATATATGCAGTAATTCCTGTTGCCAACCGCCACAACCCTTCTCCGTAAGAATGGCCAGACTGGGTCAGATCAAAGGTCCATCTAACCAAGTATCCTGTCTTCCAACAGCAGCCACTGCCAGGTGCCCCAGAAGGAATGAACTGAACAGGCAATCATCAAGTGATCCCACCCTTGTCTCCCAAACAGAGGTTAGGGCAGGGGTCTGCGACCTATGGCTCTCGAGCCAAATATGGCTCAGTATGGAACCAAATATGGCTCTTGTGTCATTCCCAAAATACACGCAACTTTTTAAATTAAAATGAAAAATTAATTCAAAATTTTATAAACGTGTAATTACTCATGTAGCTTGAATGCACGCATGAACCTGATTTTGACCAGTTATGATGTAACTGTCAAAGAAGTGTGAGAAAAGATGTAGTAGCAGAAGTCCCATTAAATAAAGTCTGAGTACAATGTTTCATTTATGCTATTATTAATCATGTCAATTATCAATATTACATTGTATATTTCAGTCATGCAAATGGACATTCTTATGTATCTCTTTCTTGATCATTTGTTCTGAACTTTGATGTATTTTGGCTTTTTGGTTTGAAAAGGTTATTGACCCCTGGGCTAGGGACACCATTCCTGCCCATCCTGGCTAATAGCCATTGATGGACCTAGCTTCCATGAATTAATCTAGCTCTTTTTTGTACAATGTGATAGTCCTGGCCTTCACAATGTCCTCTGGCAAGGAGTTCCATAGGCTGACTGTGTCCAGTGTCAGAAAAACAATAGGCATTAATATATTGTACCTTTTAGGCTCAGAGAAGCAAATTGACCTTGTTGAATGATCATCAGTACCTTCTTAATGAATCAGTCTCCTTTTTCCCCAGCTGTGCAGCAACAGGTAGCTCAGAAATGGAAATTCAAAGCTGCTCAGTGATAAACCACAATAGTTTTGTTCAGATGCCAGATCAACTTTTGTTCTCTAGGATGTCTGTCACAATCCTGTTTCCCTTTTAATGGCACCAAATCTACACCAAATAGAGTTTTAAAAACAATGTAATGAGAGTACTCACCATTAAATTCCCATCTTCATTAGCATCTTGTTTAACTGCTGAATTTATATCCCTAAGCATCTTTAATTTATTGATTGTTTCTAGGAGGTTTTCCCCCCCCCCCCGTATTATTTTTCTTTCTAGTTAACATCAATTAGTGGAATCTGGGCAATGGTTTTTACACAGTGTTTACACATGTCATGTGTTTTACAAAACTTACCCTTGACCTTCCTTGTGTGTGAAATATCCAATCCAGACTGGGACCCCAGTTGATATCCATGCCCCACTGTATTCAAGTCTGCACAAACACATAGTAAGAGACAGTCTCTACCCCTGCGAGCTCAATCAAAATAGATGAAGGGTGGGAAGAGAAACAGCGGCAAAGAGGTGAAATGACTCAGCCAAGGTCATCCAGCCAGTTGGCAGAAATGCTGAGAAAAGAACCCACATTGCCAGTGTCCTTGCCACCAACTCAGGCTATGTCTAGTGTATGTTCTATTTTCAAAAGAGGATATGTAAATTCTGCAGAAATTTGCATATCTTCTTCGGATCTCACTCTCGAAAGATGATCTTTCAAAAGTGAAAGTAGTCTGCATGCATTTTTTTCAGGGGAAAAAAAAACCCTTTCAAAAAAAGTGCTCTTCCTTAAAAAAATGAGGTTTACGCAGTTTTTTCAAAAAACGGGGTTTTCTGGGGGAAAAAAACACGTCCAGACTACTTTCACTTTTGAAAGATCCTCTTTTGAAAGTGATCAGAAGATATGCAAATTCCCTCAGAATTTGCATATCCTCTTTTGGGAAAAAAAAAAAGTTTAGAAGTATCCTGATTGTGTGTGATGTCTCGTGTTTACGTTCAGATGCTGAAAGACCCTCATGTGCGCCCACTGTGAAGTCAATGAAGGCTTTGCCATTGATTTCAAACAGAGAAAGCTCAAGCCTAAGTGGCTAATGACAGAACAACTTAGACTTAGGGAGCCCTAAATAAATGTTACAAACAACTATACAGATATGGTAACTGTTAAGGAGCATTTTCTTCCATGAAATACTTTGCAATAGGTGACAGCTCTGGCACTCTGCTTCAGTCCATTGCTAATTTCAGTCCTAACTTGACAGCGGTTAGGCATTTGGTGTGCTGAGACCAAATGGTCAGGTTATCATGCTGACCATTTTTTACTTGTGTGGTCCCATCTGTCTGTCTCTATCCTCCTGTTGTCTCCTGTTAGCTTCCTGGAGCAGGGTCATAGAAGAAAATGCTCCTTAATAGTTACCATGTCTGCATCATCTCACCAAGTATTTGTGGTGCACCTACCACAATGGGATCCTTCTCCTTGATTGGGGCTCTCTCAATACAAAGAATTAATAATAGAACACGTTTTAACACCTGTTGGCTGGCTGTTGATGAGCTGCATTAGAAATAAGATTGCTATTCCACAGGCATCTCACTTCCTTAGAGGCCACAACACCTTAAACTTTGGAGAAGGAGGGGATTAAAAATAAATGAGTTCTAATGGAAAGCCAGATGTGTGTATGCATGCAGATCTGGACCTCCTCTGACCAGTTCTCCCTTTGTATTGCTCCTAGTCCACTTACCAGCTTCTAGCGCCACAATTTAATTATCCTTCTCCAGTGCGCCTTCATGATGCATAAGATCAGCTGGGGGCATTCTTGATGGTAGTACCTAGAGCTGTGTGGTAGGGTGGGAAGCCACAGAGAGGGTTTTCTCAGTGGAAGGTTCTTGACTTTGAAAGATACTTCCCTTGTTGGTCCAACAGAGTCCAAGTGGTTTGAACTTTAGGACATGAGGGGCTGGTTGTAATTTACAGACATGAGTTTGTTGGGGGTTCTAGGATTAAAGTCTACCTAACCACACAACCCAATTAAAAATCAATAGATTTGCATAAGGCGTAAGCCAGGCCAGAAGTCTGCCCTCGGAATACAAAATCAGGATGGTACATGGAGAAAGTTTGTCTGTAAAACCCCATACAAACAATGAATAAAAATAATGGTTTATCATGGTACTTTGTTATTGATATAAGGCTCTGTTTATTATTGTACATGTAAAATATATAGATGTATGCATGTGTATATAACAGCATGCATTTAGTACAAAATCTTGCTCTAGGACAGTGGTCTCCAACCTTTTTAACCACAAGATCACTTTTTCGATTTAAGTGCAATGTAAGATTGACCTCAAACCAAATACCCTGCCCCACTTCCTTCCCACCCCTTCTTTGAGGCCCTGCCCCTGCTCCACCTCTTCTCTGAGGCCTCACCCTGCTCACTCCATCCCCCTTCATCCCCCATCCTCATTCACTTTCAACAGGCTGGGGTAGGGGGGTGGGGTGCAGGCTCTGGTCTTGGGCCAAGAGGTTTGGAATGTGGGAGGGGTTCTGGGCTTATCCAAGAGTGGGGGACTGGGGCCCAGGAAGGGTTTCGGGGTGTAAGCTTGGGGAAGGAGTTTGGGTGTTGGAGGACTCATGTCTGAAGCAGGAGGCTGGGGGCAGGAGGAGGTTCAGGGCTGGGACAGGCGTTCAGGAAGCAGGCTTTCGGGTAGTGAGACCTTCGGGTGAAGCAGTGGGGTTAAGGCAGGCTTACTCCTGCCCTGACCCTGCACCACTCCTGAAAGCCGCTGGCATGTACAGCAATAGCTCCATGGCACCATGTGCTGTCCCTCATCCACAGGCACTGAGTCCACAGCTTCTACTGGCCATGGTTCTCCATTACTGATCAATGGGAGCTGCAGGAGTGGTGTCTGCAGGCAAGGACAGCATGTGGGGAGCCCCTGCTCTGCCTCTCACAGGGGATGCAGGCACATGCCAGCCCCTTCCAGGAGCAGCAATTATCACAGGGATGATGACTCCAGTCACACCAGGTTAGGCATTTTAGAACTCACCAATCAAAGAATTACATTTACTCATAAAAGAGAGAAATGAAAATTATAAAATGCACAGACCAGTCACAAACCCAAAATAACACACTTTGCAAGCAGTAAAAGGAGGAACAACAACCTACAGATGTGTTGGGTCGGATGATGAGAAGGAAGGACAGTGTGTGAGAATGACAGAAACTTACAGTGTGTGTGAGTGACAGATTTGCATTGCTAGGCTCCCTCCATCCCTTTCTCTTTGGGTGGGGATAGGGTACAGGAGTGGGGGGAGGAGAGACACCCTGACATCAGTGCCCCCCTCTTCTCCCTCCCATGCCATGCACAGCAAGCAGGAGGCTCCCCAGGGGGCAGCTCCAAGGCAGAGGGCAGGAGCAGCATGACAGTGGGTAGAAGGGCAACTGAAGTGCCAGCGCTTGATAGCTTCCTGACTCGTTTGGCCAGGATCACCTGTCAGAGGCTCCAAGATCTACTGGTAGATCCTGATCTACTGGTTGGTGACCACTGCTCTAAGGAAACACGGTAAGGGGAAAATTAATCAGTGAAAGAACTGAAAATAATAGCCTGCATTCTAAGTATCCACGAGGCTCTCTTATTTGTGCTAGGAGCTCTTTATTTAAAAGGCTTGGAGTCTGTAGCCTGATGTGTGGTTCAGGACTCCTGATGCTTGCTATTTGCAGTGGCTTCTCTCCTCTCTTCTCTGGGTACTTTAGTGACATCTGGTGCTTCCTCCCAAGATGACTCATCACTGGTCCCCAAACACAAGTAGTGCTGCCCCTGGGAAAGTGAGTAATGCTCCCACTGAGGGGCCAGGAGGATAACACACACACCTCAGCAAAGAAATGAAAACCCCAACAATATTACCAAGGGAAACCTTACTGGGAGCGGGAAAATAAGCTCTGGGACAGGAAAAGGATAAGGTTAAACAACAAGTGGTAGACAACAAGTTCCACATGAACCAACACTCACAACTCTTCCCTGCCCCTTGCTGTCTCCTGGCACCTTCCCGAGGCAGATGGTGCACTGGGAATGATCCTGGAGATGAGTGCTGTGAACATTGACCATCTTAAATGAAAAAGCAGGTTCTTTTACAGTGCCTTCACCTCTGGGTGGGGGAGAAGCCCCTGCTGGCACTTTGATCTGGACTCCTATAGGCTCTCATTTGGCTCTTGGTAGCCAGTACTGGTTTCCACAGCAGTTCAAAGGGAAGTTTATGGGAAGGGGGAGTTAATCTGAGGTTCAGGCCCCTGAGCTCTTCTGTAACTCCTAAGCTCAAGGCTGAATCTTACAATCATGGAACACTAGAACTGGAAGGGATCTCGAGAGGTCACCAAGTCCAGTCCCCTGCCTTTTCATCAGGATCAAGCATCATCTAGATCATCCCTGGTAGGTGTCTGTCCAACCTGATCTTAAATAGCTCCAATGATGAAGATTCCACAACCTCCCTGGGCAATTTATTCCAGGGCTTAACTACACTGAGTTAGGAAGTTTTGCCTAACATCCAACCTAAACCTCCCTTGCTGCAGTTTAAACCCATTGCTTCTTGTCCTATCCTCAGAGGTCAAGGAGAACAATTTTTCTCCCTCCTGCTTGTAACACCCTTTTAGGTTCTTGAAAACCGTTATCATGTCCCCTCTCAATCTTCTCTTTTCCAAACTAAATAAGCTAGTCTTTTTGTTTCTGAGTCAGACTGTCTCTTGTCACTGAGTGCCTGAACAGCCCTGGCTCATCAACCCAGAAAACTACCCATCCATGTCTACAGAAGCCTCCCTAGTGGCCTCCACAGAAATTTCTATCCATTCTCCCTCCAGCCCTGATCCAAGCATACTGGGATATTGTGACAGAGAACTCCGGGGGAGTCATTGCTATTTTAGTGGATAAAGTAGGCCCGCCTTCAGGGCTCACTCCAGAGTTCCAGGAGCTGGCAAACTTCAAGTGGGATTACAGGTCTAAATTTCAATCCCTAGACCAGGATCTGGAAGAAAATGATCTGGCTCAGTCCCTTAGCACAATACCCTCTTACTAAGGTCACTAAGATTATTCCAATTGCCAAATACTCTGGTGCACAACAATTCTGCACATAATACCCACTACGGGGTCTGCTGCAACACCCCCTCACATTCTGCACATGTCCCCAGAGATCTATGCAGTTTCTGAGAGGGACGTGCAGCTAAGTCCCAGCTCCTAGGGAATGATCGGGAAGAAAACCTGCATGGGTAAGGCAGTTCTTCCCGTATCATAATTGAAAACGGCAAAGCTCAAGGATGGCCAGAAACAGAACACAATTAGCTATGGGAAGGGGCAGAACAGATTAGATTCCATAGTTACTAGAGGGTCAAAAGCTGGGGAGCCTGGAATGTTTAGCAACAAAACCTTGATCTCCAGAAGGGGCAGCAAATGAAAATGAAATCACACATTTTTGCCTCTGTTCTAACCTCGAGAGTCACCCTGAAAAGCTTCACTTGTTAATGATGCAGCCAGTGCTCTGCTTCTAGCAAGATGTGGGACCTATAGAGCAAACAGCTGCACCAAACTGAAACATTTCTATTTCCAATTCACGACTCCCAGAGAGCTGCCAGAGATGAGGAACAGCTCAGTGGGCCTAAGGCATCACACCAGAGTCTGGCCGCCTCACAGAACTGGTGCAGATCATGCTGTAACTGACAATGGCTGAAAAGGAGGGGGGGGGGAAGGGAGACATACCAGGAAGGGTTTTGACAAGGCATTTCTACAAACCTGAAAAAATCCTGTCGTTGGCTATAAAGTCACGGAGGAGATTGCGAATGGCGATTGTGCAACCACACAAGGTAATTTATCTCCCTGACCAGTACTTCGGAAACTATCTATTGAACTGCCCTCTGCTAAAACTGAAGATATACAGACACTTGTAAACCTTATCGAGGGTAAAACAACTCAGATAATTTTACACATTGAAATGAAAACCAGGTCCTGAGCATTTCCAAGGAATGAAAGCATCAGCTGTGCTGTTTGAGTCCAGCCTAAGCACCAAAGAGAGGGCAGGGAAAAGTACAACACATTCTGTGGCTTACAAAAAGCATGGTTCTCCCAGCAGATGCTGCACCAGACAGCCCCGGCACCTTTATATGAAGAAAGATATTTTACTCCAGTGAGGAGCAACCTAGGCCAGTGAGTGGGATGCATGAATGCCCCTCCTGCATCTCAGTGTCTCATGGGCTGCAAGACTCTGTAACCAAGATGGTTTTGCAGAAGATAATTTTGCCCACTGTGCTCGAGGACAGTATTTGCAGGGTGTGCCAGCTGAACCAGCCAAAGCAGCACTGACTGCCTCCAAAGGGAGCGTATGGCTCTCACAATGTTGTGTGCAGGAAATATGCACCCCATTTCACATGCCCTTGCTTCAAGTGCATGTCAATTTTGTACTACTGGTAGGAAAAAAAATTACGTGGATGAAAACCAGCAGAATCTGGCAATCCTGTGCATGGGCAACAGTAAACAAACTGTTATGTGGGCCAAACATGGAACTTCGATGGGCCACATGCATCTCTTGGGCCTGAGGTTGCCCAGCACTGTTTACTCAGTGGCAAGATGAAACCAGATATATTCACAACCCGCCTTTTAACTAGGGATTGTTTGTGGTCTGTGTTTAAACCCAGACCCACGTGAGCTGTCGTCTAAGTCAGGGTTTTGCACTAAGGTTCAAATCAAATATAAAAAGCTAAGGATTCAGATTCAAGGTCTCTGAAATCCACAGCGCAGTTCTCACAAGATTTCAGCTCCAAAATGGTAGAAACATCACAAGATCAGTTGACAGAAACCTCCCAGTGGTAGAAATGTCACAAATTCAAATGTTTTTGTGAGGTTTCTATTCAGTCGGGCGCGTCTGGAATGGAACCAGAAAATATTGGGAGCAGCCTGGAACAAAACAAAAAAGAAAAAAAAAAAAAAGAAAAGTGGGACAGATCTGGTGAGAATCTGAAATTCCTGAAATCTGAAGCATAATGGTAGCCATTGAAGTACCTGCAAACAGGGGAATGATGGGGCATTTAAAGCAGTTCCCCAGCCTACTCATACCAAAGACCTGGCACTAATGCAGTCAAACTATATGAGACTATACCCTGTGTAGTAGCAAGTAAAGTGGAGTATGAACAAGTGACTTTGGAAGTGAATGCAACAGGTGGTGACTGACAGCAAGGGTGTGATTTGGGAAGGGCAGGGGTTGGCTAAAGCCCCTTTTACCAGAATGCTGCTTGCTCCGTATTTTCTTCTCGATCTCTGATCTAGTCAGGGAAAGGAAGAAGAGCAAGCAGCATCCTAGTACGAGGGGCTTTATCCCCCTCCCCCGCCTCAGCTGTCCCCAAATGGCACCTTTAACTGACAGCAAACTGGAGAGCAATTAATTCCATCATTGCATACAAAATAGGCATAAGAGAATGATGGGACACTTTACACAGCAAATCCTCGGTCCTTATTCTTTCTGAGGGGCTATACCCTTGCCATCTAGGATTTCTAGCATAATTCCATTAATGGTGATGAAAGGAAAGATAGGCCAATGGTTAGGACACTAGCCAGGGACTTGAGACTGCTATGCCATAGACTTCCTGCATGACCTTGGGCAAGCCACTCAGCTTCAGTTCCCCCATCTATAAAATGGGAATAATAATCCCCACTGCACAGGTGTGTTGTAAGGATCAAAGTGTTACAAATTCTGAGACACTACGGTAACAGATGCCATACAAATACCTATTTTCGTTTCACCATGATGAATGGGTAGCTCTAGAATAACGTTCCAGCCAATAGGTGCTCCTTTGAGTAAGGC